>JANSTX010054674.1:0-10819 GCA_027564355.1 Penthetria funebris | reverse complement strand
ATAATAAAAATATTTTTATAATCTTAAAAAAATCATTAATTCTATTAAACAATTAAGAATTTAATGGTCTCCGTTTGTTCTATACAAAAAAAATTAAGCAGATAATTAAGACATTTCGAATTATTGGCTATTAAACATTTATCATAAAAATGTTTAATGTTGTCATAATTGCAAAAATTAAAAAAAATTAAAATTAGAATATGAGCTTAATGAAAAAAAAAAGTCTGAAAAGTAATAAGAAACAATATTTCTGCATATTTTACTATACTCCATAATGTATAATTAAAATAATTGTTTGACTAAATAAATTAAACAGCTAATCAGAAAGTTTATACTCATTCTTGTTTTGACCCACCATATCCTCACAACAATTGTAACGACTCGAAATCTTGGAACGTAAAGCTCGTCGCATTCTTTGCTTTCTAGAACCTCGGCAATAATTGAAATGTCCTTATATGAGAATACCTTTATATATGGTAGATAGATTAAATTTGGTGAGCCTGGTTAATTGATATGTTAATAACAAATATATTCCTACAACTTAGCTGTGGATTTTGATACAATTATTTTGATTTACTAAGTACGTATTATGCAGACTATGATATATGTCAGCTGTTATTTTTAAATAAACGATTATTTAGGACTAGCTGGAACATATATTCATTGGTTGTTTAAATCTGTGATTTACCTATTCGTCTAATCTAATTGACGTTCTACCACACAATTTGAGGATCGAATTTTCAGATTCTCTAATTTTTCAGAGTAATTTAGTGACTGTATTATAAATATTCTGTCGATTTTTTCAATTCATTCAACTCGCTATAAACGATAATTAGTGATGAAGAACTTTTTGTCCGATGATTCTAATATCATCCGTTTGATGAGAAAATATCGATGACCATGAGACAAAAGCATGTGGCAACAAGGACTTAATTAGTTGCTTATAGCACAGAATTTTGATTTTTTTTTTTACAAGGATGGTAAATCAGTATTCTGATTCTTTCCATTTGGTTTGAAGATATCGAGGACAAGGGCAGTAAACAGGGCAGTAAACAGGGCAGTAAAGGCTTATGATATTAGAGGACGAATTAATTACTTGTAGCATTGAATTCTAATTTTTTTGTCAAGTTTTCGTCAGAAAAGTACTCATACGATAATGTTTACCGAAAACTCTTCTTGTAATTTCATCCAAATTAGGATTGAATTTACGGCTATTGGTGAATTTTATGCTAAGATATTTTACATTATTAGTAGTATTGTTACGTTTGTTGCAATTTATAAATATATTGTTATATCTTGTCCTCGTACATATAGGGGGGGGGGCAATATCTCTAAATATAATACTGTTACATTTGGAGTAGCTTATTTTAAGTTTCCAGAGTTGTATCCAATTTATTTATGGTATTCAGATTTGAGTGCACATGCAATCTCCGATATGAATTCTAAATGTTCTGTGTGTTAGGAAATTATGGTTAGTTCATGATTGGCGTGATTATCACATCTTACATGCTAAATAGAGCGTGACATTTTAAATATCCCCCTCTGAAGTTCATTTATGAAGCAGGAAATATGTATTTACTTTCCATGTTATCTATTATTTTATTGATGACGAATTTTTCTTATAATTTTGATATAGCCGAAAGAAATGAGTTATGGCGGTTGCTAGTTACCAGACTAGGATTTTTACCAGGTTTTAGAATTGCCATCTGAATTTGTTAGAAGATCTCTTTATCATTCGATCTGAGAAACCGTGTTATTTTGATGTTTTACAGTTTAATTAGTGAATCCAATTCAGTTGTTGTTAAGAACGCCATTGGAGTAGTGCTATAGTTGCTGTATTCAGATATGTTTGGATCAGTTGCAGTACAGTCAGTAGCAAGGCCAAGTTGATTTACTGGATCGACAGTGGATAAAAATAAGATGATCAATTGAATTTGTGGATGAGATTTTTTTTCTGTTTATTAGTAAATTCCCTCTGTAGCTTTAATTTAACAATGCTAAATAATCGGTCTATAATTGCGAAAGGATCAGAATTAGAACCTTTTATGTTGTACATATAGAACTGTTATAAATAATTAAGCTCTTTTGAATATTTTTTTTATTATTTTAAATTGTTTAATTACCTGAATGGAAATTGCTTGATACAAAATGAGAATTTTAGACAATTTTAATGTTTAGTTTATTATCTAATTAAATATATGTAAATTCTCAAATGTATACTTAAATGTGTGCATATATTTCAGTACTTTACTGGTAAATAAATAGTTATTGCTTCTAAAATTACACAAATACACGAAATTATGTGTAAGGAAGTAGAAACTTTTTTTTAGTCTTATTACATTATATACGAGTATCGTAAAGTGTAATATCATAGAAAATTTAATTAATAGTATCAAATTTCAAGAATATATTCTATTTTTTCTATATTATGTAGAAACTTTATGATAGTCACTTCGCTTGTACTACTTAAACGTTTACTTAGAATAAAATTTAAATTCTTGAAACTATGGATATGCTATATAAGTACATAAATATTTGCTTTTACTCGAATATGTAAATTCACTGGTGTTAATATTTATCTTTAAAATTAAATATAGTAGTTTAATTAATTAAATTAATAAAATTTAAAATCGCATTAAAAGAAAAAAAAATGAAAAGGATAATGCTTATCATATTAGATAGGGTTATATTTAATTAAAAAAAAAGGACATCGTAAAAACCCACAAATTATCCTATTAAATGTTATAAAATTACTTGTATATAAATAAAATCTTAATAAATCCCAAGACGGACGTCTAAATTTAAAAAATAAAAAAAAATCAGTAAAAAAACAACAGAATTTATGTTTTTACGAGCACATATCCTTTTCTTAATTTTTATAGCACTAGCATAATATAAGATACATTTTCCATAAAGCTAAAAGAAAAGCGAAGTCACTCTAGGCAATCTTCAATTTCTTTATTTTCTTTTTATCTAAAATTTCAAATGCAAAGAAGCACTCTTATTTAACACAAAATTGCCATAAGAAGAAGAAATCACAGAAATCAGAGCATCAGCATCATGCTGACATTATAAATGGATGATCCTTGTTTGTTGGTGTTTTTATGCTATATAAAACAAAGTTCCTGTTGTTTTTTATTCTTCTTCTTTCTCCTTAATCCGTTTTTTTTTTTGGCACAAAAACACATAATAATATATACATTTGTATACATATAATAATATTTATATACGATAAGAAAACCAAAAAAGGACACACAAAACAGGGAGACTAAATTTTAATTCACAAACAAATATGCATTCATTCATGGATATGTTACGATAATTGTAACAACTGCACTTACCCAGCTAATTAGACAATTACTATATATTATATATGCAAAAAAAAAACAAATTACACAATATAATGTTGACACTTTTATTTTTTATTATTTTGTCACAACTACAGACATTGCAAGTATATCAGCCAGTAAAATTTTCCTTTTAGAAATTTATTAAATTCCAAACGCGTAAAACACTACCGAAACGATTGAATAACTCCGCGAAACTGAACGAATTGCTTATTTTTATGAGATTTTCCATCCTTGAAAGAGGATGTTTGTAAAGAATATGGGAAAAGGCCTTTTTTCAGGATCTGTTTTGAGAGCAAATTCCATCATAAGGGAGAGATTGCGTACTAAATTTTAATAATTGTGAAAAATACGTACAGTATTTTTGGTGTTTGGTCCATACAAGGTGATGCTAAAATTTAATAAAAAAAAGTTATGGTAATTGTTTAATTTTAGAATATCCATGATTCGAACCTTCTCTCAGTCATGATGCTAGAATATCGTATGGATATTATACCGTTAGAAATTAAGAAAATTAAGAAAATATTATCTCAGTGGTAGAGGTGGTGGTAATGCAATTCTTGTCAAAGGTTTTCTTGACACAGAACAGATGGAACTTCATCCGAAAATGTTGTCCTTAAAATATACAGCCATACTGTTATTACTCGATTATGGTAATAGACTATTATTTATCATAATCATCGCGACTTTTACTATACGCGGGAGCATAGGACGTCAACGAACAACCGACATTTTTCACGATCTCTGACCAGCACGTTTACTTCACTTCATCCTCTTCCACTTGTACTAGCCTTCTTAATGACGTTTCTTCGCCATGTTGTTTTTGGACGCCCAGATCTTTTAATACCCAGCGCATTAATGAAAAACGACATATTTTTCGTACACACACATAGTCGTACGTCGAGTTTTTTTTTCTAGTTGTTCACAATTATGATCGTCTGCTAGAGGTGCAGGGTTTTAAATAATTTTCGATTCGTGTGTTTCTTTCGTTCAAAAAGTTGAAAATATCGCCTGTTACACATTAATTAAATTTGTAGATATTTTGTGTGACGGTAATATGTTTTTCAAATTGTTAATAATTTCTATATTCCTGCTCGCCTGTTACACATTAATTTAATTTTTAGATATTGACTATTGTGCCCTAATACAAGAACGATTTTTATGAAAAACGACATATTTTTTGTACACACATTGTTACGCGTTTGTTGATTATAACTTTGCTGCCTGATGGCGGAAAGATCAACCATTCATATTACATCATATGCATGTTTAAAAGATTCTAAAATAAATCTACGAAAGCATTATTTAAATATTTTTAAATAGAATTATGAGTTCGTATAGGTTTATTTATTAAATATTTGATCGCAATTGGCTTTTAAAAATATTGAAATTTATAATTCATTAAATAAATTCGATTTTTTCTTGAGAATTTATAAGCAAAATTGAATTAGAAACCGAAACATCTGTTGAACGACTAAAGAGCAATATTCAGTAGTCTATATGCAAAAAATGATTACTAAAGTACGATTTTCAATCTTTATCTATTGATTTCTAGAATCTTCTATACTCCTCCTGTGTATTGTAATATGCTTATGTAACGTACAAACGTCAATATAGTAAAAAAGTCAAAATTTCCATAACTCTGTGATACAGACCAGCAACTAATGTAAACTTTCTATAATAAAATTTTCAGGAGTTCTTATATCCAATAATTATCTTTTCAAAAGTGCCTAATGGCATCTTCTATAATCAAGTTTTATAAATTAGTATCTTCTTAAGATTCTCGGACTTAAAGATAGTTTTTTTAATGAAGATATGGGAACATTGAAAGGTAAATTTCATATCGGCTACCGTGATACCAAATTGATCAGGTTGCAGTATGTGCATATTCTGTAGATGGTAGTCCACTTGCAAAATTTATTTGTTGGTTAAACTAACGATCATTTTCGTCTCAATTTGACGGATTTTCTATTTCTTTTATTTCTATTGAAAGTTATTGCCATTTTAGTCTATATTCAAGCTGAATAAAAAAGATTTAATAAATTAATTTAATCAATGTGTCAACAAATAAGAACTCTTGTGAAAACTTCACACAACTATAAAAGATTGCTGTCGTATTTTTTTGTGGGCAATTTAAAGTTTTAGGTTATATTTTTACTCAGTTGAGATTTCACACCTAAAATAGTAAAGTATAATAACTGAAGGTCTGGGTTAATAACAAAAGTTCTTAATAATAATTTATATACGGCTAACTAATAACCAATCCCACCAAATTTTTTCAGTTTTGTGTGTAAAATTCACACTTTTAAAGCGCGTATACTGAACAAATGGCCATGCATCTTACGCAAAAACGATAACTACGTTTAGTTTTTAAATCTAGAGTGTTTAAACAGTGCTTGATCCAACGAAACCATGGTGGTTTAAAAATTGTAGATATATAAACTCGATATTCTTGAGATGAGAGAATTTCGATTGAAAGACAACAACTATATAATCTCTGATGAAGAAAAGTATCATTTGGATCGCATTGGCGAATAGGTTTATTGCTACGTGTATCTGAAAAATGCAGTACTGATATGTGATTGAGTAGTCATAGTACATAATAAGAAATGTGTTCAGATTAAATAACGTAGCTATAGCATCTTCTAATAACAATAAGTCAACTGATTCACTGAGTTATTGAAATTAAGAGATTGAAAACTTTGTGATAATGTATTGAGACAACGGTTTAAAAACAATTTCGCAAATCGTTTAGAATATCATGGCGAACGGTAGGATAATAACATATTCGTTGTCGGATTGAGAAAAGTTGGTGACAACATTTTTGGTTTCATAAGATTAGTAATTAAATAAGGGAATAGAACGAATAATAAGGAAAAGTCAAATCAAAAGTAAAATTAATAATAGTAACACGATCGGTAGAGAAGTTGCAAAAAGTGCACGGCGGGTTAAACGTATATTTTATGTTTTGCTTCTGAATACATTGCAGATCAAGCACAAATGCTTCAAATTTAAAAAACATGCCGGTAACTTACTGTCTAAATAGAACATCCAATTCAATGTACCCAAATGATACTTAGACAAAAGAAAGATGGACTGAGCTTGCTGAACAGGGCCGAAATTTAAGTTGCACTGAGTTCAGTTGACCAAAGATCACTTCAATTTATGATGATGTTACATTCGCATGATATTCCTAAAATGCTGTAAGGTATTCAGCGTTGATAATATAATAGTAATTCAAATGTTGATGGGGTGGATTTGAATACGGGAATGCACTCTATTATTAGTAAAGTGCAGTTATCTGATGATATTTCTATCGAGTGGAAAGTAGGATTGAAGAACCAATTTCCGAAAGAATGTAAATGTGTGTGTAAATATGTGTGAGATCTGACAATGTAAACTGATAAATATTATTCGTATGGTCTGTGTAAAGATTCACAATGCCACATGATGCAACATTGATATCTTTGTTATAGTTTTTATGCAAATTCTGGCATTTTTTTATAGCCTGCAAATTTTGGGATATTTCATAATGATAATGAACAGTTAATCGCCTGAAATCCAAGGCGACCGAACCCTACATCTTGAACATCTCTAGCTTGCAAGTTACAGTCTATAAATTAATGTGAGAAAAATGAAACTAATGAAGATTGGGACGTTGATTGCATCTTCCCTCACGGTATAGTAACTATAACCATATTGCTTGTAGCAGCATTTTACCTTCCACAACATTTCTACCTTTTGCATACAGTTCTCGTGTTTTTCGGCAATAAATTTTATTTAGTTATTCTCACAAAATAAGGAACAAAAAATAATTTATTCCATACGAGCTTGGTTCAATTTGAAAAAATTTTATACAATTTTTATCAAGTTACATATACGATAAACAATTAGCGAAGACTATGCACTCACGTAAGTATACATTATGAAGAATACTACTAAACATATACTGGATATTTTAAAACACAGAATTCGTATATGATGAAAATTACATATTGTGCAGATTTTGCAAGTACACTACCATCTACAGAGTATTTACATACTGCAAGAATACATTAATTTCTCAGCAATTACTTCTTCTGCATTCCACTGAATTCACTCGCTTAGAATCTGCAACTAAAATAAATACACAACTGCAGAATGCTTTGTTTAACTAAAGAGCTTTAAATAAAATGTAGTGTAAATTACTCGTTAAAATGTTTATCATGAAAAGGCAATACTAATGTGGATGCGTAAAACAATAGCTTTAAAAAGCAAGATAGAAACCCGTATAGTTATAGAGGTAGTATACCTTCATCATATATAGGAGTGTCCATATAGTTTTGTGAATATCTAATCTAATTTGTTAAGTCATACATTAATATTATTATTAATATATATTTTATGTAAATAAGCCGCAGAGTTCTCAGAGTATTTCATTCAGCAATAAAATCAATAAAATGTATAACAAATTTATTGAATAAGATGTTTATGTCTATTTAAATACCGGATGCCTAATTTCGAGTGGGCGATAAGATGTTTTTTTTCTTTGGTTAACAGTGACCATGTTTAAGTGCATATGATTTGTGGTGTTTATCGCGACTCAATGGTACTCCAAATCTTTTAAAAATTGTCTACACCATAATTTGATTAAAAATTTTTCAAATCGTCTTCATTTCAGGCAGACCAAAAATCATCATCAGTTGATTTAATCGTAACCTACACGGTATATGCTATATATATATATATTACTACTTCAATTTAAACAGGTGAGGTGAATATTGCCAATAACTTAAAGTTATGATTTTGAATTTTGTATAGATAAAGTCGCCAAAGTTGTATCCACGCGATAGTATAGAACGGCAACGAACAAATGCCATTGTACACGATCTCTGGCCAGCACCTTCACTATACTCCATTTCCTTCCTCTGATACTAGACTATTATATGACAGTTCGTCACCACTTTGTTTTTGAACGCTTCAGTGTATGGCATACCAAATTTCACTTCCTTCGGTTGACAATTTTTGTTCATGCCTCTAGATCTGCCAGTCTCTTACAAATTCTCATTAGATATTGTATTTGACCAGAAAATTTTTAGTATACGCCTGAGGCACTTAGGTCTAATAAATTTCGATAAAAATTTATTTTGAATTCATCCATTGGGATAACCCACAAACTGCAATTTTTTTAATTTCCGATAATTAACCAATAGTCATGTTATATGATTTCCGAAAGATTTAACTTCATTTAAATCTACTAATGTATGTAGACGGAATTTGATAACTCTAGGCAGGGGTGGCCAAGCTCCTTGGTAGTCCGAGCCATTTATTAAAATTTGAAATTTTTCGCAAGCCGCAATTAAATACGTATTTAAAAGGTATGCAAAAAAGGTTTGGTCGATTACGGGCGATTACACTACTATTTATGTTCGTTCGCGCAGTTTTCGATGAGTCATATCATTCTTAACTTGGACGGAAATGAAATTTGTTACAACGTTGCACTTAGTCTTTCATATTTGTTGTCAGTAATTTAAAAGATATTTTGAAACACATATGGAACAACAATAATAATCTAATAGCACAAAAATGAAAAGGGAACTCGGGTACATTTATCGAGAGCCACAAATAATCCATTAAAGAGCCGCATGTGGCTCGCGAGCCGCAGGTTGACTGCTGCTGCTCTAGAGATTATACGCAGTGAAAATACTATATGTTTGTACAATGCGGATTAGTCAGTTTGTGGGAGTTTTGTGTTAGTCAGTAGTATATTTATTTAAAACTATACACAAGAAATTTAGCCTCATATACAAGCGTTTTGAATTGTAGATGTTTGCTGCAAACCAGGCAATAACCTTCTTAGAATAGTATTATGTGCAGATTTGTGCGTGATATATGTAGAAGTTGAGCACTAGAGATAATGTATATAAATCCTAAATAATTCCAATTCCAAATTGGTAGACTATAATCACGGATCATTGTAATTCTCTTTATTTATCATAAATAATTTAATAATTTGAATATTTCGTGGTGACAGTTTCCTTTATATGAAAATTTGAATTTTCTTCAAAAGTCATTTCGCAATAAATCAACGAAAATGAAACACCCTCTCTTAAAACCCTTTAGGTTCAACATTATTCTAAATTTCCGTATTTTTTCCCATACAAAAGGATATATAATACATTCTAATTGTAAAGTTATGTAAAATATTCAAGGGCGTCATGCCGTCATGTATTACAATAGTGTGGATGATGCTCTACATATTGAGTAGTGATAATCGTAATGCCTTGCGAAATGAAATGATTTAAATGTGAACCAAATTTGCAATTAGGTGTGCTTTTGTTATCTACTAAAATGCACGAATTATATGTAAATGCTATATAAATTTTTAAGAGCTTATACATGCGAGGGTTCATAGGTTATAAAGATAAAATCAAATAAGGGAAAATAAGGTAAAATATATATGTAGACGCATCAATAGGCAACAATGATTTTTGTACGTTACCTATATAGATCCCTAGAATTATCAGTTGTTTATTGTTCCTACAGAGAATATTCTCGTTGAACAATGCAAACAATAAATAGTAGTAAAATATGTGTAATGGTAGTTCCGATTCAAGTAGCTACGGATTTCCTAATCGCAAGGAGACATTTTAAAGTTAACGTAAGACTCACTTGTTAAAAAATGATTGTCACATAAATTTGTGACGCTAATCTAAAGGTGTTAATGCAATTAATCCAGAGGAAGTCCCAAATTTTGTGAAAGAGATTAAGTTAAATAAGACCCGTTGTCACAAATTACATACCTTAATATTGTTCAATGGAAGACATTGTTTTATAACACCAAATTTATTTAATATAATTTAAAATGGGTGTGCAATGTCAAATGTTTGGAATAAAAATAAGAAATATTTGTGAAATTTCTCAAAGTTCAAAGGAATCTAACTTACTTCACACACTTTAAAAATATGGCACAGACGATTGCCAGAACATTAAGATCTCAGAACTAAATATCATTGATTGCAAATATATCTAGCTCATTCAATATTCACGTTGTGGTGCAGCATCACAACGTTAATGGTACATCATCTATGTGCATTAATCCCATTAATTATTAACACTTATATATGCAATTTCAAATACAATATATGATCTATGAACTATGTTGCTTGCAGATGTCATAGTTCTAACAAAGTGAAAATAAAATTAAAGTGGAAAACAAAATCAATTTCTCATCGAATTTGGAATCAACGAACTACGTATCATTCATACAGCAATTTCGGTAGATCCTGAGGATACAATAATGTCAATTGGTATAAACGTACATGACGACATAAATGTACAATGTAGAATAAAATTTCGATTAGTGAGTTGTTCCGCTTGCTTATCGCGCATATTTAATATAAATCTTCTTGAATAGCATTTTTAGGCCCTGGGAACGAAGTTCCAAGGGTCTATTGTATTTGATTCCGTTCATGTAACGCCAAGAAATAAAC
>JANSTX010054673.1:0-10819 GCA_027564355.1 Penthetria funebris | reverse complement strand
GATGGGATGTCATCTGGACCAACTGCCTTATTTCGCTTCATCCTTTTCACAGCATTTTCGACCTCCAATGGAGTAACTGTGTTGAGTGGCCGCAAAATAGGATTTGATTCCGAAATCCGTTATATTCACATCAAAGTTCAGGAGAAAAATAAAAATATGTGACAATTCTATAAATTAACACACCTATACAAAAGAGCATCAATGAATGATAACAACTATTTTGTAGTCAATTATCATGTCGTCTTGATGAGATTAAAAAATTAGATATTGTTATTTGTATGCTAAACACTATTGCTCGAGCAATATTAATTAGGATTAATATGCACAGAATGAACAATAGTGGTGAGATCATGACGAATATGTGCTTTTAACCATCAGAGCGAATGATGATGCAATATTCAATTACAAAATAATTCCCAGACCGGCACATAAATCACCAATCTCCCAATGATGAGCAAACTTGGCACATTTCGATATTGATATTGTAACAGCAGATCATGTTCCATACACCATCTCTAATAAATTTTATTTGATAGCACTATACATTTGTGTTAGATATTTCAAATCATTCGTTAGATATTCACGAACAATCTTCACAGGTTATTGTTTTTACATTTTTTAAATCAACATCTCAACATTCACTTTACACGGAAGCGTATAGAAATATTTTCCTGTATACTTTTCCTTGGAATGAAAACATACATTCCACGTTCGGTAAAATCAGTCATGAAAAGAAATTCAGAAATTCTTAGTTTAATGATAAAATGGAGGCATACTCACTATAAGAAGATAACCTTGTCCTCCATAAACATTATGTTCGATCGGACGCGAATTCTAGCTGTCCGTAAGAGTTTATCATGCTAGTTGCCCATGCAAGTTGATTTCAATTGCAATTCTATTTCAAGCTCTAAACAAAAAGTTGGTTTACTTTCCGTCATGTTTGCAAATAATTACAAACAGAACATTTCCAATAAGGTTCCTCCATCGATTCCCAGTATGTTTTCAAACATGAAAATTATTTACATTCGTTTGAATATAATATAATATTTACAGTATTGTGCATTATCCTCTTATAGTACTCATTCGGTTTTGCATGAATTTAAAATTTTCTGAATGATTGCTCGATTCAAGTTGTTCTTGATGGCGTCACTTCTGATGGTTACCAACTTAATATGGGTGATCCCCTGGGTTCCATATTGTCTCCTTCACTATTTTTAAATTTCATTGAGACCTCATATCACTGATTTCAATACTCAAAACGTCATCTGGGGGCCATGGTCAAGTTGCATCGCGATGATATGAACAGTAATCTAAGCAACGATTTAAATTAAATTTCTGATTTCGGATGGACAAATCTCGTAATATTCAATGCGAGAAAGTCACAGTTGTGACTTTTATCACATAAGTCGAATACTCCGGATCCATCTATAAAACTATATGGTGATTTGCTGCGCAAATCTTTCATATAATTCAAAACTACTATGGAATGATTACATCGTGTGTGTGGCCAAAAACGCGGCCAAAAGGCTTGGATTTCTGCATCGTTGTAACACATATTTTAATCCCGAACTTATTGCTATTATATATAAAATATATGCAACACCTCTAATGGAGCATGGCTCTCACATGCGAGTATATAGGATTGGGCTTTGGCGATCACCCCTGGTTTTCTCAATAGAATTTAAAGGCGAGCCTTCCGACTTATAGGTGTGAACAAATCGTCGGTCATATATTTTATCTTCAACATAGGCGCAATGTGGAGGCGTTAACGCATTTCTATAGATATTATCATGGCAATTGTTCTGCTCAGATTTTACGATTATGCCTAATATTCAGGTATTTCTACATAGTACACGACTATAACAAATATACTTAATACACGACTAGCTCGGTTGTCACACTCGCATTCACATTTTGTTGCATGCCTTAATTTCGGGACACATTTATGTCACATACTTCTTGTCTGTCGCACCATCTAATTGGGGATGTTGTTCATGACTTTGACGGCCTTAATACATTTAATTGAAGTGTTCACAAATTGCTGCATTTCATAACCTTTTCCTCCTTCGTTGTGAGCAAAAATAGAGTTATTTTGTGTTTTGAACACCAAAGTGCATCCAGTCACTAAATAATACCTTTAATATAAATGAAAAAAAAAAGTGGAATTCGTCATTATTCGGTACATAAATTTTATTCTCATTGACACCTTATCATATATGTGAACTGTTTTGACTTATCTAGACCATTTATTAAGAACCAACTATATATTTTATTGAAACTTAAGTCTGAATCTTTATGTACGTGTTTTGTCAAAGTCAAGATCTTCAAGTAGATTGGTGATATCCCATCTAATACCATGTGCACCCGAATGTACATGAAAAACATTTTGCTTTTCATCACGACGCAACATTCTGCATTGTAAGTGCCGATAAAGATTGTGAAGTATGTTGATCGCGATTTTGACGTCATGCCATTGTTTTCAGGTTTTGTCTATACATCATAACCTGATTAAGAGTCTCAAAAGCTTATAAAAAGGACAATGACATTTTCCATTTGATTGATAGAATGACTGTGATTCTAATCTATTTATGTAATTTGTGCACTATCTGCCAGGTTTGAAATCATATTGTTCTTTATAAATACTTAGTTTCAGCGTTTATACTCTACCATTGAAGTTTGCTTCGATTATATGAACATATATTGATTGTCAATTCACAAGGCTCTGTTTTGCTTTAGTATTTGTATCAATAAATCAAATACTCTACTATGATACATGTGACTCAGATTTCCGGGAAACAAAAGGGTTTCACTGGTAGTATACAATAACCTTTCTCAATTTTCGTTCAACGAGTCTCACTTAAATTCGATTGTACAACTCTTCAATTTCTATGCCACCCCCATTAGTTTCATTGATTACACTATGTATCCAACATTTTATGTTCCATATTCTATTCTTTTATGTAAGGTTGTTGTCACGTTTCATGTGCAATTGAAAAATTTTAGCTACTTTAGAGACTCTCAATTACTTGAATTATTAAAATCGATTTTATCACATAAACAGGTACATAACCATACCCGAACCCTTACAATTTTTGTTTAGCCTAATTTGGTGGCGTTAATTTAATATTTTGTTTCAAATCTTCACCTCATTGCAGTACACTAAGTACTTGATCAGGATAATTCTACTCATTAGAATGGTTGACCATAACTCCTCAACCCTGTTATAATTATGAAGTGTTTTTAGCTTATCCGAACGAATCGAATCGAGTTGCTTAATAAGAAAAACGACTAATATTTGAAATGTTTAGCACAATCTTTTTAAAAAATAAAAAAAAATGATCTAGAAAACTTCACTGCTCCTTATCTAACAATAGGAAATATTCAGAAGTGAATTACTAATCTATAAACAGTGAATCACAAATGTATTCGAAATTTATTGATTTTAAGTATTAGAAATTAATCATTTCGACTAGGTTCGCATACCATACAACAATACAAAAAATTAAATCATTTATTTATTTTCCAATCACTTGTTACCTCATTTAACTGATATCAATTTGTTTTTAAATTGATAACAGATAGATAAGAATTATAAATTGATAAAATTCTTCTGATCGACACAAAAATCTAGTAAACTAAGAAATATTTTTTTAGTTCAATTCTTCTTCTAAATGTAAAATTTTAATTTCTTAAATTTTATTCTAATTTTATTGTGTTGCATATTGCAAAAACTTGTATTTTTTATATTTTCATTATTCAAGCAGTGAGGGCCATTAAAAAGGTGATAAATGAGATGTTAATAAAATATTTAATAGCAAATATTTGAAAATTAAATATTATATGCTATTTTTGAAAATTAATTGATTAAACAAGCCAGACCTTGAATAAATTTTTTATAAATATTTACCTAAAAATGTTTAATGTATGAGCAGAGAGGTCTGACTGTTAGCTATTAAGTGAAAAAAAATGTACTAATTTGGCTGGGCAATGTTATTAGTTGCAATTATCGATAATTAAATTTACCTAATCTCTTACTACGACATAACAGATGATAATTATATAAGTGCACATTCTGAGTAGCGCATTCAAAAAATTAATATGTAAGGTCCATAGTATACGTGCACAAGTGTACTCTGCAATTAATACAGATCTAATCATTATCATCTCAAACTCAACTTCGCACGAAACCATAATAAGTCATAAAATTTTGGCAACACGAACATCGGACATTCTTCGCAATTTCTATCAGTACCTTCACTTGAATCCATATCTTACCACTGACACTAACTGAAATAATGACAGTTCTTCGACATGTTATTTTTGGTCGACCAGGTTCTGAGGATTCTAATTCATTGTATATCGTGCAATTTAATAGATATTAGAACACCCCATTGTTTATTCTCAATTTGATTCCTTTGTCTGATATTTGTGTCCATCACCTCAAAATCTGACAATTAACAAAAAATAAAGTGACGAAATAATTTTTTAAATTATGTCAAAGAAATGTATTAAAGAAAACTTGAATTTGTGATATGATGACGATCACTTTCCACAAAGCATTCACCGATGTAAAATTCTACAGTTGGTTGATTGGTTAATAGTGGCGGATCCGACTAAGCCTTCGAAGGATCCGACGATTAGTACATAGGTGCCGTTTTGATACCACAAACTCGAGGGAACCCGGTTGATTCTTGCAGATATGCACATTAAATCCATCTCGAGGCGTTTAGAAAAGCCACCAGATCTCTTGGACATATAGTTGCAATTTTCGATAGATTATGTAGTTTATGCCTACCCAGCAGCCTATATCTCTGCTGAGAAAGTGTTGGTCATTTTCATAGAAATTGTTCTGTATTTTCGCTTTTTTCTACATCGCCGCAACTGCGGCAAAATGAATTGAAAGGGATACCCAATCTTGACGCGTGGTCCCCGACCGGCTAATGTCCCGTGAGTACTGCCACGGACCTGATCACATCCCGACATGATAATCGTAGGAGTTCTTTCGTTTTACTCCGACCAAACTCGGGCCAAGTAATCCTAGTAATCCAGTTCCTCGGCACTCTCATTACCTGCAATGTCCCTGTGGCCAGGAACCCATAACAGTGTAATTTCGGCCGCGTTACTTGCCTCCATCAATGAGCGATTCCGTGGGCACCGTTCTTAGCGCCCCCGTAATACCTCTCATGGCGCATTTCTGCATCCAATCCATTTTTGTTCTGTTGCAGCCTCTGTCTAAGGCCGGCCACCAGACCAGTACACCGTACGCTCTCTGGCGTAAACAGATCGTTCTCCCAGTCATTGAAAGTACCTACTTCCTTTGTATCTACGTTCGTAGTGTCGATTGCATTATCTCTGCAATCGGGGTGAGTTGACATAAGAAGCTCCAGAGGTTCTTTTCGTCTCGAGAAAACTAGGGCTAGAGTAGTTCTTAGCTAGAATGTTTCTAACTCTAACCGACTCTCCTGTTTCCTCGATGGATTCACAAAAACTTTTCCAGTTTTCGGATTTGGCACATTTAATGGCTTTATTATATTCCCTTAGGGAGTCTTTATAAGGCTACCAGAAATTGTGTCTGCGACAGATATTGAACAGTCCTCTGATCATTTTTCTCAGATCAGATAAGTTTTTGTTCCACCAGTATGGAACCTACTTCTTGCTTCGCTTGGTTGAACATGCAACTGAATACGCTGTATTCATGGCTTTCCCAAACCTTTCAACTTCAGCCTATAACTTTGAAACAGAGTACTCATCATCTTCGATCGGAGTCTTCCCTACCTTGTTCTTTTTGTTGTTACGAAATCTGTTTCAGTTTATTATTTTGGGGTTTTTGAATTCTTTAGGGGGGTCATCCTGGACGCCGATGTTAAAGAATATCTAACTATGATCCGAAAAGGATCTCCTGTTAGATACTCTCCACCGTTCAACCTTTAAGGAATTTTTGGGGTTATTAATCAGGGTTATATCAATAATGTCTTCCCAACCTTCAAATGTATCCGAACTCGGAAAAGTGAAAGTTCGTCACCTCTATCATTTGTTTCCAAACTGCCCCACAGGATATATCTGGCGTTAGCTTCGCCCATTATTGCTGTTTCTTTCCAGTGTGTTGTCCTAGAGATGAAGTCCGTAAACTCTATCGGCAGCATGGGGCTATCATGGCCCATGTACACTGAACAGATGAAGAACTCTTCACCACCCTTGTCCAGCAGCTTAACTGTAGTTAAATCCCTTGAGCTATAATTATAGCAAAGGAATGCATAAATGTGTTTTTTTATAAGTATGCCGGTTCTTGGCCTACCTGTATTCTGCTCTAATGGCTTGCAGAACAGATTAAAACCATGGTTGCTAAGCCTTCTGATATTCGGAGCGTTATATCATGGCTCCTGAATTAGGGCTATATCAATTTGCTCCTCTCCTAGGAGCACTATTAGATTATCCGAGACACATCTAAAATGTGAATTCTACACTGTGAATCACAAATAATAAAAACAATAAATAAATAAAAATTAAGTTTATCAGTTTGGACGGTATTCCATAGCTTCCAAAAATTGTCTACATAAAGATTGCGAATGTTTACTTTAAGTCGACGTCTGTTCTATACGAATAGTCAGTTCCAAAATTGAACACATACTCGAGTTATATACTTCTTCACTGCTTGATTGATTACAATGATAATGAAATGTATTACATGTTGCAATATTATCCAAACCCACTTTTAGCATTTCTGTTGCAATATTATTAGTGTCCTTGTCCAAATTTAGATGTTGTATTGAGAATTTTATTTCGCATTGATTTGAATGAAACTTTTGGAATATTCATGCAGCCTAATTCCTTTCAACTGCACTACGAACTACCTGAATCAACTGCCTATTCATAAATACACTCTGTTCATCTGTCAACTTGCTTTGTCTAATTTGACAGCGTCATTACTGAATTAAATAGGCATTTCTATTTTATAGCAATTTCCGATCAGTTTTATTATTTTATTATAACAGGCTGTAGTTTATCTCATTTTATTTATATCCGCAACGTATTGTGCAGATATATCCAATGGACAAGACTCTTGCTTTATAACATTCTAGATTACGAATCGTGTTCATTTACGTAACTTCGTTATTATAATCCTGTATAATCTGAGGAGATTTGATTATTTTTTCTGTTTAATTGCTTCGATAGTGCAATTTACTGATCCACAGCAACCTAGATTGGTGAGATTGATTTTAGTTACTGAAAAGGCGCTCTAATACTTACTGTTTGAGCTAAGCTTATGAGATACAGTGAACAATTTATCAGGTATTCAGCTTATCACAATGGTTGATCATAATTTAGGCAATATTCAGATGTATTTGAAAATGAATAGTAAAAAATGTCTTTGAAATAATAATTAGATAGGAAAATTTAAGATTTACAATTTAACTATACAATGAAGCTAATTAAAAACATCGTGCTAGTCTCTATTATTTATTTTGATTAAGCATTTTAAAGATAATGATCATTATTCGGTTAGAGGTTCCCAGTATCAAATAGTCCTTCACTTTGAATTTAAATCAATAATATTAATGAGACAAGTATTACGTAATATCGAAAGAAATTAATTTTTAGAATAATTATTTTTTTTTATTATAAATGATGAAATTTATCAGTAATTGATAATTTTCTTATCGCCATAAATTTGCATAGGATTAAATCGATAATCTAACCAAACATTCATGCATAATAAATTTATTTGTGGCGATGAATAAAATCGATTAATTTTTCGATGGAAAAAAATATTTAAGAAATATGATTATAATTTAGGGAAAAATGATAAACTATTGCACGAACTGTGGATACTAAAACTGCACAAATTCATACGATACTAAACATCCTTGTAGAAATTCAGTTGAACTAGATAATTTAAGTTGTGCAATACTATCCGAGTCGTTGTCTTATATCAAACCTCTATATTATGGAAGATAGGAAGATGTCTCGAATGGAGTGACGAATGGATTGAATATCATCGAAATCACTCAACCCATCTTTATCTTCGCATATGTTGTCGACGATAACTCGATTACAATATATAAAAGTACTTCTTTAATTTTGATTTATATATTCGTAGTCATAGCCTTGAACGTAATTTTACCGAAAATTCCAATAAAACATAAAGCATATATTGGTATAAAGGATTTGTCAAGACTACATGTACAACCTTAGAAAATTTAGCATACGTGTACTTGAGATAAAAAATGTTTTAATTTAATATCAAATTCAATCTTAAATTTCGGTAATATCAAATCAATTCGAGAGGTTGCATATTCTCAGCGAGTTGCTTCAAATTGATTCATGAAATGCGTGATTCTAGGCTTGTATTCTATCACTTGCAAATGGCACATACCCCCAATGAGTATTTGGTTTATATCTATAATTACCTGCTAATCTATATTCATACTGAAAGCTGCCTTTAGGTCAATTCATCATCTCGACCTTTACTTTACGCGGCAGCACAGGACGTTAACGAACAACTGTCATTTATTAGCTTTTAAACGACCGGGTTCACTAATAAACTGCCTGAGGATTCCAATCAAGTAGGTATTTTGCAATACCACCAACCGGTCACCTCAGTGTATGAACGATCCAATTCCACTTTTATCGAGTGACAATTTTGTTCATCGCCTTCAGATCTGATAATTTCCACAAATTCTCATTTGATATTGTGTTTGGCCAGAAAATTTTTATTACGCGTCTGAGTCACCTATTGACGAAAACTTGAATTTATGACACGATGTTATTTATCACCTTCCAAGTATCGCAGCCATATAAGAGTACCGATAAACAATTTGTTTTAAAAAAGCAATAAATTTAGATTTTTTGACATTAGTAATGACCACCAGACTACATTACCAATTTTCATTAGTTTCGTCTTTAAAACATTGACTTTTAGACCGGCCTTATGAGCTGTATTTCACAAGTCGATCCAATTTCACTCTAATATCTCTAATATGTTCTAAGGTTCCAGGTTCAAAATCGTGTCCGTTTACATAAGCTAAAAGTCATCATCGTATTCCGATCCGAGGCAATTTGATAAAGTTTCTCGAACAATTAAGTATTTCAGCAGTGCAGATCTGATAATTTCCACAAATTCTCATTTGATATTGTGTTTGGCCAGAAAATTTTTATTATGCGTCTGAGTCACCTATTGACGAAAACTTGAATTTATGACACGATGTTATTTATCACCTTCCAAGTATCGCAGCCATATAAGAGTACCGATAAACAATTTGTTTTAAAAAAGCAATAAATTTAGATTTTTTGACATTAGTAATGACCACCAGACTACATTACCAATTTTCATTAGTTTCGTCTTTAAAACATTGACTTTTAGACCGGCCTTATGAGCTGTATTTCACAAGTCGATCCAATTTCACTCTAATATCCGACTCAGTTTGCGAAGACATGCAAATGTCATCAGCAAAGTAAAGATCTTCAAGTCGACCGATTATTTGATACCATGAGATTCAAAGTTTACTTTGGTCACAACCCAATTCAAGACTAGCAGGAAAAATATTGATGAGACTATACATCCCTGTTTTACACCTGAATTTACATCAAAAATATCACCAAGTCTTCCACGATTCGAAACTCTATCATGATATTGACCGCGGATTTCAACAGATATTCCATAACTATCGAGATTACCCACATCATACCACGATCAATACTACTACTTTGAAGTCGACAAATAACATACACAATGGCATATGCCATTCAATCGACTGCTCAACAAAAATCCGTAATGTATCGATATGGTATGTAGGAGACCTACCAGACCTGAAACCTGCCTGTTCCATTCGAATACTCGGTTGCAAAACTGAACTTCATCTTGTCGTGCACGATAATAGCTATAACTTTGTTTATCGTAACCAGCAAAGTGATACGATGCCAGTTCCTGCATATACTCAAATTGTCCTTTTTCGGCGACCTGTCTTCAGGTTGAACTATCTTCAGATAACCACACTTCACCAATAATGGGATCCAATTATGATGCAATGGTATCGAAGTACACATTCAATATTTTTGATGATATATTATCAACGCCTTACCGACTTTAGGTGTTTTAATGTGGATATGTTTTCACCACGACTTGGATCAGAATTTTTTCATTTATATTCAGCAATGATGAGCAAATCGTACTTAGATTCAATTGGACGTTCAGTTCTAAAAAACCGACAGGTTAGTTTGTCTGACAGACGGTAAGTATCCCTTATATTGTTTGAATTTGCAGCATGTTTTGGCCGAGCTGCAATGTTTTCTAAACAAGTACGTCTAATTGATTCGCCAAATCGCCTGCGAACCATTGTCTTACCACGTCATTACGAAGCTTACCAACGTTTATACGTTCGCAGCTCTAGGTTGTCTCCTCATGCCTGCCATAAACTTTAATTTTATCTGTCCAATAATCAAGTAGTGACCATTAAAAACATCTGCGCCTCTATAGTTACGAACGTCTAACAGCGAATTTCTTCATCTTTTACTAATTTTTATGTGATCTATTTGATTTCTGGTACGCCCGTCCGATGAAATCCAAGTTTTTTTGTGTATTCTTTTGTGCGCAAATATAGTACCACCAATCAAAAGGTTGTGATTACTGGACATTTCCGCAAAAAGTTCTCCATTATTGTTCATATCAGCTACTCCATGTGCACTTATAACAGATCTCCCATGTTGATTAAGCCAATCTTTGCATTAGCGTCATCCATAAATATGTCAGTGTGTAAGTTGAGTACAAAAAGCCTGCTTATCATCAGATGATGTTCTGTAAGTTCGTAAATCTGAACTGTTT
>JANSTX010054672.1:0-10820 GCA_027564355.1 Penthetria funebris | reverse complement strand
ATTAACATAAATATAAATGTAAATATAAATTACTCCTAACCTTACAGGATAATATTCCGCCCTCAATCTTTCCATTTAATTAGTTCCAGATTCGTTTTTATAGTCACTTCACAAAAACGAAAACGTTCGAAACAATAGATTATGCATTTTGCTTATATTATAATTAATTGCTCAAGTTCTAGCTTTTTAACGCGTCATAATTATAGAAATCCTTGTTATGTTTTGTTTATCATATAAACATACAAAGTTTAACAAAAACTATACATCAAATATACATATTTGCTAATAATATAGTTATAAAAACTGCTAAGTTGTTCCAATATAGTTTGATGACTCTTTCTCATAATTTGCCATGACCGAGCAAAAGGGTATGTTTTATCACGCAATATAATAAAAATATCACTTGTAGTATAATACAAACTTAATTTATTTAATATAAAAAAAATCACAATTTAAATTTAAAGTAAACAAGAACAAATTATTATGTTACTTTACAAACTTATTATTACGTAGATGTGGTAAAGACGAAGCTTTATAGTGTCGTAATCAGTAACTAGAAAGTTGTATTTTTTTCTCGATGAATTTCCATTTCACTATTTCAGTAATTTCTACTCAATTCTCGATGGTAAACTGTTATAATTTGTTGACTTTGGTTTGTTTCCATGAATTGCTATTTATTATTTTCGATGTTTAGATGATGTAGCTTGTCAACTTTTTCTTTTCTTACAAATAATATCGTAGAAATTATAATCGTTATGAGCGAGCAAATGTATAACATATATTAAGGTTTATGTAACAATATATATTTGGTTTTATTTACTCAACTTACTCCATATAAGTGATAAAAACAAGAGGATATAATTAATTATTTATACATATTTTAATAATTATTTACATTTTACTATTAACAATTTTTTTTGTCAATTATCTATGTTATTCTAGCGATTTAGATTGGTTTGGTCATGAAATTAATACAACACTTGGCACACATTTTGATTTAACATTACACAATCTATGTCCAAGTAAACAATTGCCGATATTTGGTGATTTTATAAATGCAACATATTATGAAGACATAATTGATACAAACAACTTAAGTACTTTTATGCATAATCAATTGGAAGAGTATAATAATTTATCTGGTATTGTGCCCATGAATTTGGTATTATTTAAAGAAGCAATAGAACATATCACACGAATTGTACGTGTTATATCACAACCACGCGGTAATATGTTATTAATTGGAATTGGTGGTTCAGGACGTCAATCATTGGCTCGTCTAGCTACATATATCAGTGAGTTCTATATATTTCACATTGAAGTAGCCAAAAAGTATAAAACGGCAGAATTTCGTGAAGATCTTAAACGCCTATTTTTGTTGACTGGTATCGCAGATAAAGCTACAGTATTTTTATTTAATGATACACAAATAGTTGAAGAGAATTTCATGGAAATTATAAATAACATATTAAGCGTAGGTGAAATTCCAAATTTGTATAAAGTTGAGGAATTTGAAGAAATTAAAGTTAAGCTCGAAAAATCTGCTTTGAAAGCAAAAATTTTACCAACAACTGATGCTATGTATGAATTTTTTATTGAACGTATAAAATCAAATTTGCATTTAATTATTTGTATGAGTCCAATTGGTAATGATTTTAGGTTTGTATAGATTATTGTTGGTGGCGTATGAAGAGATTGCTTAATCTATTTTTACCTCCTCCGCGGTACCTCCGTTAACACGATTACTGCAAATATTAGTTGCATATCGCGTTGTCGTGTGGTTTACAATATTGATATTGTTGGCGTTTTTATTAACTTAGTGAATTAACAGCGCTCTAAGAATCTATGTAACTATCTGACCCACTATATCTCACTGTATGTTATTACAGAAATTATAGCAGTTTTTCGGTTTACAAATTATTATCGTAGGACGAGATCCAAAATCCGTTATCATATAGGATATAAATTTACAAATTATAAAAGTAATAATTCAACATTCATCGTCATCATCAAAGTTAAATTGATTTGGCCGTCATCTGAAAAATGTATCCGTTAGATTATGGACTTAAACTTTTATAATAAAGTGGTCCGTAAATCTTATGCTACCCTGTTCGTTTGTTACCATATCTCTCGTATTAGCATCGATTCCATATAATTTTGTAGAAATCGTTATCAAAATAATATATGGGAAAAGTAAAGGATGTAAAATAAGATATGCAATCTAGGTGATAGTTGGACGATCTATTCAACTACATAAGAAATACAATAATCAATATTTATATTTTTAGAGTTCGATTACGTCAATATCCAGCGTTGGTAAATTGTACAACAATAGACTGGTTTAGAGAGTGGCCACCAGAAGCCTTATTAGAAGTTGCAAACAAATATTTACTAACATGTCATTTGGACATGTCAATTGTAGAAAAAACTAACATAAGACGTGAAAGTCTAGTACAATCAACAGAAGATCGTCTTCGTACAGCTGTTGCAAGCATATTTGCAAAAATTCATACATCCGTTTCGAAAATGTCAAGTGTTATGTTAAATGAATTAAAGCGATATAATTATGTAACACCAACTAATTACTTAGAATTAGTTTC
Source organism: Penthetria funebris (assembly GCA_027564355.1). NCBI lineage: Eukaryota > Metazoa > Arthropoda > Insecta > Diptera > Pleciidae > Penthetria > Penthetria funebris. The sequence continues at coordinate 8,220 of JANSTX010054672.1, read as the reverse complement.
AGGTTTCCAAATGCAAGTTCATTTAAATATACTTTTAAAATAAAATTATGATAGTTTCTGATATGTCAGTTATTGGCATCATCAGAAAATTTGTATTCAATTCATTGAAATAGAAATACATTACATGCTATATCTCATGAATTTGTTTCTAATTCAAACGATATTAGTGTACTTTTAGAATGTATAGGCATTTCATTTTGCAACGTAGTTTTAATATTTAATATTAAATTTATAGTATGTTACAAAGAAAGCGTAATGATGTATCAAGTGCGGCAAATAAATTACGAAATGGCCTACACAAGATTGATAGTACTAAAGAAAGTGTAACAGATATGTCGAAAGACTTAAAAATTAATCAAGCAAAAGTTATTGAATTTCAAGAAGAGTGTAATACATTTTTAATTATAATTAAATCAGAAACAGCTGAAGCTGACGTTCAAAAGTTAACTGTTGAAGAGCAAAAAAAGAAAATTGCTGTTGAAGAAGCAGAATGCAAAATTTTATCTGATTCTGCTCAGGCCGATTTACAAAAGGCTATGCCAGCATTAGATGCTGCAACATTAGCATTGGATTCTTTGAATCAAAAAGATATAACTGAAGTTAAATCTTATGCAAATCCTCCAGTAAAGGTAGAGAAAATTATGGAAGCTGTAATGATATTACAGGAGCATGATCCAACGTGGACTGAGGCAAAGCGACAACTTGGTGACCGCAATTTTTTAGAGCAATTAAGGAATTTCGATAAAAATCACATATCTGATAAAACATTGAAGCGCATTGCAATGTATACGAAAGATCCAGAACTGGAACCAAATAAAGTACATAATAAATACATTTTATAATTATAATAATTATTTCAATTTTATTACTTTCTTCTTCAATTACTGCATTCTGAATTTGAATTCAATGCTAATAAAGTAAAAAATACCTAATGTATGGAACTGCGCTTTTCACAAAACTGTACCTTATTTAACAACTTTGTTTTAATTGACATGCTGCAGAGTACGTTGTTACGAAACATAGAAACCTTGTCTTCATTATTTAAATTACAAATTTATTAGTCACAACAAGTGGGTAGAATTGTAAGTTCTGGAACTAAATGACGATGTGAAATATATTTCTTGATACTTACAATTATCGAAACTGTTGTATTTAAAAAACGCAAAGCAACCTTTCTGACAGAGTGACTAATTTATTTAAGAAAAGTGTCTCTTACAGATATACATCTTTTAATGTGCATTTATTCGGAATATTGTATTTTAATTAGCTTATTCTGTTTATAAGGTTGGTATTGTATCATTTGCATGCAAATCATTATCTTTATGGATAAGGGCAATTGAAAGATATGGAAAAATATATAAGTAAGTTTATCCTATTTCGTATTGAAAATGCATATATAACTCTATTTTATTATTTGTGTAAACGCAGAGTTGTTGAACCAAAAATTCAATTAGTAGAAGAAACGAAAGCATCTCTTTTACTTAAACAACAGCAATTATTAGAAGCAAAACGTAAACTTGATGATCTTGCAACCAAATTAGCGGCATTACAAAAGGATTTTGATGAGAAATCAAAAATGCAAGAACAATTACGTCAAAAATCAGTTCATTTAAAATTGAAATTAGAGCGTGCCCATTTGTTAGTTGATGGTTTAGCTGGCGAACAATTGCGTTGGATTGAAACTGTTAAACAGTTAGATGCTGAATTTAGCTATTTAATTGGTGATTGCCTAATATCAACTGCATTTGTATCATACCTTGGACCATTTATAACAATTTATCGGGATAAACTAGTCGAATGCTGGAAAAAGTATATAACGTCTGCTGGTATACCAATTTCATCTGATTTTTCAATTTCAAAATTTTTGTCAAATCCCACAACGATTCGTGAATGGAACATCCAAGGATTGCCATCAGATGACTTTAGTACCGAAAATGGTATTATTATAACAAATGGTTCACGTTGGCCATTAATTATTGACCCACAATGCCAAGCACAAAAATGGGTTAGAAATTTGGAATCAAAACAAAAATTGGATATTATCGATTTTGGTAAACGGGATTATTTAAACATTGTTGAACATGCAATTCAATTTGGCAAATCAATTTTATTGCAAAATGTGATGGAAACATTAGATCCAGCGCTGACACCAATTTTAAATAAATCATTGATAAAACAGGGTGGTCAAATAATGATAAAGTTTAATGACAAATTCATAACTTATGATTTTAATTTTAGGTAAAGTAATTAATATGATAATTCATGCATAGAGAATGTTCACAATTCATTACAACTTTATTTTAGATTTTATATTACAACAAAATTAAGCAATCCGCATTTTTCGCCAGAAGTCTCTACCAAAACAACATTAGTCAATTTTGCCGTTAAAGAAATTGGATTACAGGCACAATTATTAGGTTTATCTTCATATTACGTATATTTTAGTTATTCTAATATTATAAATATAGCTATAGTATTCATCTATTGACTATACTATGAAATACTGATAATCGGACTAAAAATCGAAAACAATTTAGTTACTAAATTTAGGATATCTGTTCTTAATATAATGTAACCTTTTCAATAAATTTTAATTAGTTACAATATTTATTAACAGGAATAGTTGTGCGTAAAGAACGTCCTTCGCTTGAGGAGCAGAAAGACAATTTGGTAGTAAATATTGCAAAAAATAAACGTACGTTAATTAATTTGGAAAATGAAATCTTGCGGATGCTCAACGAAAGTCGTGGATCATTATTGGATGATGATGAACTATTCAGTACACTTCAAATATCAAAACAGACATCAGCCATTGTAACAGAATCATTATCCGTAGCTGAAGTTACTGAAATTGAAATTGATATTGCTCGTGAAGCATACCAACCAATTGCCAAAAGAGCTGCTATTTTATTTTTTGTATTAATGGATATGTCAAGAATTGATCCAATGTATCAATTTTCGTTGGATACCTATATCGGTTTATTTATTCAATCAATTGAAAAGAGTTCTAAAAACCCTTCTATTGTTGATAGAATAAATATACTCAATGATTATCATACGTATTCCGTTTATAGGTAAGGAAATTACTTTAAATTTTTTTATTAGGATTTATGTTGATTTTTTTCACGTCTAATCAAAAATATTCGTACTCTCATTCTCAATAGTTTAGAATCTTACGTCTAACAATTTGAACATTTATTTTTAGGAATACATGTCGAGGATTATTTGAAAAACATAAATTATTATTTACATTTCACATGTGTGTAAAAATATTAGCTGCCGACAATAAATTAAATTTCATTGAATATAATTTCTTATTGAAAGGAGGACTTGTTCTTGATAGACAAGAACAAATTGAAAATCCATGTCCAAAATGGATAACAGATACTGTATGGGATAATATAACTGAATTAGATAAATTACCTGGATTTCATGGTGTCACAGAAACATTTGATCAATTTTCTCGTGATTGGCATGATTGGTATGTTAAAACCGAACCGGAAACTATACAATTAATTGGTGATTGGGATAATATTTGTAACAAATTTCAAAAAATGCTATTCATTAGAAGTTTAAGGCCTGATCGAATTATTTCATGTATTACAACATTTATAATTAATACATTGGGTCCAAAATTTGTTGAACCACAAGTACTTGATTTAAAGGGTGTTTTCGAAGAATCTTCAACAAAAACACCACTAATTTTTGTATTAACTTCCGGTGTTGATCCAACAAACGCTTTATATCAATTAGCCGAAACAAATAAAATGACCTCAAAATTTCATTCATTAAGTTTAGGACAAGGTCAAGCACCAATTGCTACAAAATTAATTATGGATGGTGTTAAACGTGGACATTGGGTTTTCTTGGCAAATTGTCATTTATCATTGAGCTGGATGTCTGAATTAGATAAAATTGTTAATACATTGCAATCAACGAAAGTACATCGTAAATTTCGATTATGGCTTAGTTCAAGTCCACATCCTGATTTTCCTATATCCATATTACAAGCAGGAATTAAAATGACAACTGAACCACCAATGGTAACTATTTGTATTGTATTTAATTATTAAAGAAAGTAAGTTATTTCAGTTCATCACGTTCCATTTAAACTTTTCACACGCACTTGCAGATTACAAGATTTAATTTTTAATAATCATGACAAATATTTTATGAAGAATTTTAATTTTTTTTTTAGGGTATTAAAGCAAATCTTAAAAGATTATACAGTATTATTACAGAAGATCAATTTAAAATTTGTCAAACACAAGAAAAATATAAGAAACTATTATTTTCGTTATGTTTCTTTCATTCAATTTTATTGGAACGAAAAAAATTCCAACAACTCGGATGGAACATAATTTATAGTTTTAATGATTCTGATTTTGAAGTATCTGAAAATTTACTATCAATATATTTAGATGAATACCCAGATACTCCATGGGATGCTTTAAAATATCTAATAGCTGGTGTAAATTATGGTGGACATGTAACAGATGATTGGGATCGAAGATTATTAGAAACATATATACATCAATATTTTTGTGATGCTACTGTTTCAACAAATCAATATCGGTAACTACTCGTATATGTTTATTTTGTTTGAAAATTTCTCAATCAATTTTTTATATATGTTTATATATTTTTATTTATTTAGATTATCAATTTTATCAACATTTTATGTACCTCGTGATGGTACATTACAATCCTATATTGATTATATACAATTACTATCAAATACCGATCGTCCAGAAGTATTTGGACAACATTCAAATGCTGATATTGCATCTCAAATAACAGAAACTAAAAATTTATTTGAAACACTTTTGTCTCTTCAGGTTCAAACAACTACTAGCGGAGAAAGTGCAGAAGAAAAGGTAATTATTATTTACATTACATGATTTAATTTGTAATAAATAAAGTGCATTAATTATAATACAATAATTTTAATAACTTTTGTAGGTAAGCCAACTGGCAGATGATATTTTGTCAAAAGTTCCAGATCCAATTGATTATGAAAACACGGTAAAATTAATTGGTCTAAATAAATCACCATTAGATGTTATATTATTGCAAGAAATCGAAAGGTATAATGTTTTGTTGAATGGGATAAAAAATGATCTTCTTGAGTTACAAAAAAGCATTAAAGGCATAGTAGTAATGAGTGCCGAACTGGAAGATATATTTGATTCCATGTTAGAAGGTCGTGTACCACATGCGTGGTTAAGAAGTAATTAATTTATTAATATTTAATATGTAGTTGTGAAAATTTTATTATTTTTTTTTTATTCCTTAAAATTGCAAGTAATTATTTTATCGAGTTTGAACTCATCAAACACCACTTGATTATTGTGTTTTCTTTCTAATCGAGCTTGCTTAATAATATTGAACATGTGATAATCGAGAATGATAAAATTATTGTTGCTAATAAATATGCCGACGTTCTATACAAACAAATATTTATAATTCAATAGATTCAATTTGATTTCAATACATTAATATAATTTCCATAGCTTATTCATCACAAAAATCACTTGGATCTTGGACCAGAGATTTGGTTATTCGAATTAGATATTTTACAGACTGGGCATCAACAACACATCCTCCAATAAATTTTTGGCTTGCTGCCTATACATTTCCAACAGGATTTTTAACGGCTGTTCTTCAGGTAAACATATATTACATATTGAACAATTATATATACTCGTACAATTAATAACAATAATCCTATTTTTTTAATTTTTTTAATAATAAGACCTCATCACGTATTAATAAAATCCCAATTGATTCATTAGCATGGGAATTTAATTTTATGATCGGTGAAGATATTACAAACATTGAACCACCAAAAGATGGTGGTGTATATATAAAAGGATTTTTTTTAGAAGGTGCAGGCTGGAATCGTAATAATCAATGCCTTCAAGATCCAAAACCAATGGAATTAGTTTTGAGTATGCCTGCAATTCATTTTAAACCGGTGGCAAATTTTAAGCGAAAAACAAAAGGAATATACCAATGTCCTACATATTATTTTCCAGAAAGAGCAACTTCATTTGTAATAGCTGTCGATTTAAAATGTGGCACTGAAAATGCTGATTTTTGGATAAAACGGGGAACTGCTCTTTTATTAAGTTTATCTGATTAAATTCGTATAGCTGGATTTAATTTAATTATTTTTTAGATTTTCTACAATTTAAACTATTATGATTATTAAAGAAAAACAAAACAAATATTATCGACATGTACACATAATAATAATAATAAAGATCACGTACTACATAAAATTACATGATACTTCTCCAAATTGTGTAGTTTACATATTCGGTTAAATTTTATTACGCAATACATGAATGAGAATTAAATATTCACTAGATAAAAGAAAAATTTATTATAACCACATTTATCATATCTTAGCCAAGAATGGTAAAAATATATATATGTGAATTAAATAATATAATGCTTATATTTATTAATATTTTTGAAGAATATTAGCAACTTAATTATTTTCGAAAAACAACACAAAGAATGTATATCTTTAAGATTCAAGAATACATAAGGAGTTAACTGGCTGTAGCGTAAGCGTAGTGGTAGACAAGAAATTAATAATAAATATGACACCGAATGGAATCGGAATATCTATATAGTATAATCATTAGATTTACTCATCGCTGTAAAGAAAATACTCAAATGTAAGCAGTTGGTCACACTATATTAGAAACTAATGTTGTTTTGTGTTTCTTTGATTTTATATGGTGTATAGGTGACCACAAATTAACATCGTAGTGTCATCCTATGCAACATTGTTACGAATACGTTAAGATGACCATAGTGCCTTGCACCAATTTGGCATATTAATTATTAAAAAAACACGTGCAAATAACAAAGATGTTTTACTTCTAATTTCCATTTAACACGAAACAGTATTATTAAGTTGTCATAAGTGCGATTCCTTTTCGTCTGGATTTATCATCATATTAACGTATATTTTATATAAAATTCGTATCAAAAGTATGGGATGTATACAAAGATAACTATAAGAAAATATAACTTATGGATTAATGAAAATACCTTTCTATTTCTCGCTCATTAAACAAAAACTGCCTACATAATGGAAAAATACATTTATGCAGTAGAGTGTTAAGTCAGGGTCGAGGAGGCCATTTATATTATACTATATCGACCATACAAGTATCATGATATCTATAGAATGCATTAAAAAATAGTAAAAAGAGCATTTATTAAATAATGTACAAACCATGTGTAGATTTTATGACTATATGTAGAACGACTTAAAAAAAAGTATATAATCGCGTAGTGATGAGTTTTCCCTCTTGAAGTTTGTTAGACTTTTAATGAATATTTTGTAAGTATGAATGATTTTTTTTAATCCTCCAGACGACTTCATCGATTTAATTATAAAACGGAAAATATAATAATATCGAGTATGTAACTAATGTGAAATGATTTTCTTTTTTATTATAGCGCATTTAAATCTTTTGAAAAGAATGTATACTCGTATATAACATAAAATGCGTCAGACTATAATTCAAGGAATTTAATGTTTATAATTTCGCGCTTGACCCTCTGTTACGCTGAATAGTTTTAACATCTTCAATAGTACATCATTCAAATTTATTTTTACATACTTTCATCTGAATAGGCTATTGAATCATCAATATTATCATATTCATCATCATCATTATTCTCGTCATTATATCACCATCATCACCATCACCATCACCATCATATCATCATTATTAGTAACAACACATACATATTACGAAATTAATATTTCTCATGGTAAATTTAAACGAACTAAATTCAATCTTTCTAATCTTGAGAATATGAATTGTAATTATACTAATGGAGCAAAATCATCATTATGATACTCCAGAAGGTTGCACAGGGCTGCATGTTTATTTACCGTAACCATGTTACATTAAATTTAAACTGTAAAACTATACATTATATACTTTTAGCCACATATCATAATTAGCATATTTCGTACTAGTGTTCCTATTGTATTGCGAGGAAGTAAATATTAGTTGATCAACCTGTGTATCTGTCTCACCATTTATCATATGAGTTTATTTAAACACCATCATTAGTTTGGTATTTTAAGCAACTAATTTTTTCTGAATGAAACTAAGTTGTTTAGAATATGTTTTAAAATTGATAAATTCCTCTTAATGCAAAATCCAGGTCGATTAGTCAGATTAT
>JANSTX010054671.1:0-7500 GCA_027564355.1 Penthetria funebris | reverse complement strand
ATAATTCAACGCCACCACCGCAAGCGCATCATTTGCGACCAGGTGCATCACCACCAGTTATGCGACATCCTCAAATACCATTACCATTACCGCTTATTGGTCAGGCAACTGGTATACCACCAGCAATGGGAATGCACCCTGCACATAATCCATATTCGCATCATTTAATACATCATCCAATGTTTTATCCACATCAACACAATCCATTTAATTCACCATATCCCTATCATCCGTATGGACCGGCTGGTTTTCAATACATGAAACCTCCACCACCTGGTTCATCATTGGAATCAAGTGTTATGTCTCATCATCAGAGTGTAACTTCAAGATGTGAAGAAACACCAACTCATGTAGAAAAGCAAATGACCATATCCAGTTCTCAAAGTATTCAACATAAGGTAATGTTTTTTTTTTATTTTTCTAATTAATTATAAATAATGTAGTGGCTCCTTTTTTTCTGTTATTGTATAGCTTAAACCATTACCAAGCAAAGTACCACCACCAGCATCATCAAGTGGTAGTAACAGTAGTAATAATACAAATAATAATAATAATAGTAATAATAATAATAATAATAATAATAATAATGGTAATAACAATAGTAATGTTGTCAATAGTAATAACAACATAAATAATAATAACAGTAGTAATAACAATAATAATAATAATAACAATGGATCAATTGGATCTTACCCAAGTTCACACCAATATCCGCAGCAACCACCATCACATCCATTTTCGGAAAATCCTTTACCAACTGGTAAAACAAGTCATATGGATGCACTTAGAGCACATGCGCATTCAGCAAGTAGCACATTAAGTCATCATTCAACTGAACCGGTTCATGTAGAAATTGAACCAGATCCAGAACCAGATATACCTAGTCCAACACATATACAACGTGGTCCAAGCCCTGAAGCAAAACCCGATGATACTGAATGTCATCGATCACAATCTGCAATGTAATTTTTTCTTAATAAACACAACACAACTTACATTTTAAAATAACCTTTATTTTAGTTTTGTTCGTCGATGTGATCGTGGTGATTATAATTCATGTACAAGAACAGATCTTGAATTTAAACCAGTTGCTGATTCAAAATTAGCACGTAAAAGAGAAGACCGTGATAGGAAATTGGCTGAAAAGGAAAGAGAAAGAAGACAGCAACAGCAACAACAACAACAACAGCAGCAGCAGCAGCAGCAACAACAACAACAGCAGCAACAACAACAACAACATCAACAACAGCAACAGCAGCAGCAACAACAGCAGCAACAACAACAACAACAACAACAACAACAACATCAACAACAACATCATCAACAACATCAACAACAACAACAGCAACAGCATCATCAACAACAAGCGGCAGCTGCAGCAGCAGCTGCAGCACATCAACAACAACAGCAACATCATCATCAACAGCAACAAGCTGCAGTTGCAGCTGCTCAACAACAAGCTCAACAACAAGCCCAACAACAAGCACAAGCAAAAATGAAACAAGATATTAAACCTTATGTAGATACGCCTGCATTGAGACAACTATCAGAATATGCCCGACCGCATGTTGGTTTTAGGTAAATTTAAATAAATTTTTTAAATAATTAATTGTACTTGTATAACCTTTTTATATTGTTTTGCTGTTTGAGTCTGTTTCTAATCATAGCCTAATGTAAATTTACAATTTGTCTATTTCAAATTTTGTCAACTGTTACCAACTCTGGGTTACCGAACCAACATTCATATTATTCATACTATAATATTATGACGAATTTAATATAATTTATATAATATGCCTCCTACATCCCATTAACATTATCATTCTAACAACCTATTAAAGTAAACACCTATAGTTTGTGACTTTACCACCCATTTTGTATTGATCTCTACGCTGTCATGGTAATTGCCTGGGTGGTTCAACTCTCATCGAGGACAAAATTATTATTCTGTAAAGACTTTGTTATATTACAAATCTTTCACGAATTAATGCACATGGTTAAATTGATTTCAATATGTACTGTAACGTATTATATATTTCACAGTTTTACTTTTACAAAGGCGTATTTATATGAAAGTATATGCGTACTCTCTCATTTGTTTTTTAATTTCTGTTTCCTAAAGCAGATTCACGTCATGTATAATCTTGTTCCCAGTTCAAATTGGAACTATAAATTATAATGTGTGTATTTTTTTCAGTCCTGTTGAACCAATGGTAGCACCATATCATCATGCTATGGGACCAATGTATAGCAGAGAAAGGTAAAATTTTAATGAATTATTATTATATTATTTTTATTAATTATATATATTCATATTATATTATTTTATTTTTACAGAGAATTTGAAGATATGAAAAATGCTCAAGCAGCTGCAGCAGCTTCAGCAAGATTAGATCCACATTGGATGGAATTTTATAGAATGAGGTACGGCTGTACATAAAATTAATTATTTAGTTATTCGTAATTTAATGAAAATCTCACGTGAGAGAAGACAAGGTAACTGATGTATGTTGGGATCTCAGTTGGCCTGACCTATAAGATCTATTACGTGTCCTTTATTCTTGTTCAATTATCATCATTAATGTTTGGCTCTTCGAAACTATATATTTAACTACAATTATTAGATTACCCATCTGAATACTTTAATCATAATTTTAGCCTTTACTCCCTTAAGGACGCATTCGGCGGTTTTACGATGTTAATTTGCCGTTTTAAATATGCATATAACATTAAATATGAACTCAAATAATTGTAATTGAAAATTATCAACTTGGGAATATACATCATCATCATCATCATCATAATTAACAACCGGTATTGTTCACATTCTCTCAACATCATATTCACTTCACTCCATCCCCAAACACTTGTAGTTGACGGTTATTTGCCAACGTAGTTTTAGTACGACTGGGTCTTCTATTACAATCAAGTACATATTTTGCAATATCATCGAGCGACAGTGTATCAAATGGCCAATCCAATGTACTTCAGAATTTTCATGTTTATCACCTATTGACGAAAACTTGACAAACAAAATGATATTTGTCACTTACCGTAGGTTCTACCGTAGGTTAGTTCGGCTGGACAATGTCTTTCCTAAGTGATGTTTGTAAATCTAATAACACCAGTGGAAGTTCATTTGCCCAGTGTGTAGTTTTCGATTTTGCCTTCAAAGGCGCCTTTAAAAGTCTATGAAATCGTTCAATCTATTACGTTCCGTTTATTTTTTAAATAATGATGATTAAAATTGTTTACCCTGGTCCGTTGTTATAGTAAGTGGTACACCAAATCTAGAAAATTCTATTATTATATGTTCGACCATATTTTAAACTTATCGACTATTATTAATATATATATATATATATATTACACTCGTTAGATGCCGGTAAAGAGCCGACATGATCAATGTGTATATGATCAAATCGTCCAGCACGAGAGTGAAATTTGTCTAGTGGCGCCCCTTTGTGTGACGTTGTCCCTTAGCATACTGACATCCCATTACTTAGCCTAGAATTCAACGTACACATACATGTTTGACCAAAAATACTACTTGGAAACAATTTTGTTTGAAGATCAATATGTGTTTAGTGCGAGATGAAGGTACATTGCTGCCCACATTAGTTGAGTTGAATATTATTTCTTAATTGGGTATGACCAAATGCAGCCCTTTCTCCTATACATTTTTGTCGCATTTCAAATGATATTGGTATTAAATTGCGTTCCAGGTGGCCACCATCACTCTAAAATATTGCAATCACTTGATCAAGAATTCCATTAACTTTTTGTTTTTGACCTAACCCAGACCACCAGTTTTACAATAATAATATAAGCTTATGTGTTTTTTTTTTTTTTTCTCTGATAATAACTACCAGAAAAATAATCACATAAATTTATAAATATTTATTATTTTCTAGAGGGCTACATCCATCACAATTTCAATTGTATACAAATCCGGCAGTTATATCACAAATTGAAAGAGATCGTTTAGGCATACCACCACAACATCATGTTGGCATTGATCCAAATGATCCAATGGTAAGTTTCAATATTTCCTATATTTAACCGAAATGAAAAACTTTTTCTTCTTCTAAAAGAAAAATAAATCGAAAATCAATTATTTCAATCGTATTTGTTGCAAAAAACAATGAAAACAATAAAAAAAATGGAAATAAAAAAATGTTTTTTTTATAAAAAAATGAAATTCATTGTGAAATTCATTTTTGAAAAACATTTTTTTTTTAAATTATTTTTTTGATTGAAAATTGCAGATACGATTGACGGGAGAATATCATGCACATTCTCATACTCATTTACATTTGCATTCACAGCAACAGCAAGAAGCTGCAGGATTTCAACTACCACGTGAGTTTGTATTCTTCACCACAAAAAAATGAAATATTGTAAAACCGATATTTCATTCAGGTTTTTTCGTTAACGGTTTTTTTTTTGACTATAATGTTTTTTTTTTTTTTTCTTTCTTTCTATTTTTCCCTTCTGTGTGTCCGGTAATTTTTGTAGCGAATGTTGCACAATATCCGAGACCGAATATGTTAATGCCCAGAGAACCACATTCGGATGTTTTATTGAGAATGTCTTACGCTGATCAATTACAGGTTAGTACCAACCTGTGCTTTTGTGTATATTATAATTTATTTTTTTTTACTTTTGTTGTTCATCATTTAATTTATGTTATTTATTTATGTTATAATTTTTAGGCTGCCGAATTTCAACGACAATCGATTGATAGAGCACATTCATTACATGACCAATACTTCAGGTATAAATGAATTTAGTTAATTTTTAGTTAATAATTTTAAAAAATAAATAAACAAATTATACCAGATAATAGTAATTATTTGTAAATGTTAAAGGCAAACGAATTTTTTTCGATATTTGTAAATTAACATTTAAAAATTATTTTATTATCTTTGATATAAACGTAAAAGTAATTTAAAAGATATGAAATGAAGAATAGAAACCATAAAAAAAATAATCATAAATACTCACATAATATATGAATATAAAATCTTTGATTAGTACATTGAAATGTATCCGTTCATTAGAAAAGTGCACGTCAATTAAGGTATTTAATTAGTAGAAAAAAAATTTTTTTTAATGATTTTAATCCACTATTATTAATGTATTTTTTTGGTTTTTAAATATAGAGACTTCTTGTTATAATACTATTAAACGATAACTATTATGTACATATTTGCTTAGTTCAATTCATCTATGCATTTCAAGATTAAATTGTTTCATATAACATTGAATTTAGTTATTGATTTAGTCAATTATAGTCAAATTTAGGTTTATTTGTGTATTAAAATTAACAAAAATATTATGTAATTTATAGTACGACAATATCTGAAAAATAAATCTTATTGATTTTACTGATATTTATTACTGAATTTAAATTGAACGCTGACATTAATTCAAAAACTTCCATAATGGACTTCTTCCTTTTACATTTTTTTTTTTTTTGTTTTACCTAAGCCTCGTCGCCCATATTTGTCAATAAAAATACTAAAATAATATAACATATAGTCAAATATCTAAATCACAATGACCATACTGTCAATTACTAAACTCAATGGGCGAGACGATGTTTTTGTGACATTTGGCGACAAAAATTGCGAAAACAAAAAATATATCAGATTTGTATAATTTTCGAATTAAAATTCCAATATTTTTGTTCACATTTTATGTACGATAGCATTTTGTATTCGTGTTACCAATTTTTTTAATTAAATATCAAATACCAAAATTATAGACGTATCAATTAAAGAATTTAGAAACATTCTATTTTCATTAAGTCATACGAGTACATACTTGGGCGTATAGCATATTCTAAAATTGAAATTCATAGTACACATAAAATAATATACAAAATCACTTAAAAAAAAGGATGTTGTTCTTAAACATTCGTGTAATGAGGGTACTAATATTTGAAAATTGTTGTCGTTTTTATAATTGAAACATATAAATAATAGTTAAAGAAGTAATTTTTCCCACTACACTATATCTGTAAAATATTTAATATGAGTAGAAAAATGTATTTAAAAATAATACGAAAATTTAAATACCACCGAAAATATTCACGAAGTAAAAAGGGAATATTTTTGTTTGAATATGAAAATACTTACGTTCTTGGGAACACTAAAATTTAAATGTATATGTAAGTTTTCTAGACTATTTTGTTTACGATAGTCTTGATTGACATATCAATGGGGGTACTAATATTCAAAAAATGTTGTCATTTTTATAATTGCAATACATAAATAACACTTAAAGAAGTAATTTTTCCCATTAGACTATAACTGTAAAATATTTAATTAGAAAAATGCATTAAAAAATAACACGAAGATTTAAATTTCGCCAAAAATATTCACGAATTAAAAGGATATTTTTGTGTGAAATCAAAATATATACGACAACTTCAATCATGTTTACAGGGTTGCCATATTTTTCAAATTACATATTGGTAAATTTTTTCCATTCCTACACTTTTTACCTAGTAACAATATTATTATAGCTTTTTCTATGAAAAATGAACAGCTGGTTTCTGTCAGGGTTAAGAAATATGTTCAATTTTATTTACGCATCTTCAAATGACGATAGAACGAATACATACCCTCTCTTAATGTCTGGAAAACTTTTCTAAGTCACAAATTTTTTCCATAAACAACTATATCATATATATAGACAAAGCTATCGAATCCTTCAACCCCGGTTAGAATATCATTCATAATTCTTTGGAACGCCAGCAGCGCCCCGGTTAGTTCAAATGGTATTCGTTTAAATTCATAATGTCCGGTTCCTATACTAAACGCTGTTTTTTTTTTCATGTCTATCAGTGGGATCCACCAGCATCTGATGGTAACCACTAGCCAAGTTCAATGTTGAAAAATAACGACTGTAACCGAATCGATTCAATATGTGTTCTATACGAGGCAGTAGAAAGGCGTTCTTTATTGTTACGTTGTTAAGTTTCCTGAAGTCAAATACCAAACGATATCTCTTTTTACCATCAGCTCCATTTTTTTTTGGCACAACAAATAACGATGTGTTCCATGAACTTTTACTGTGTTGGATTATGTCATTTTTTAACATATTACTTACTACCTCGCTAATAAAATCTTTATAAATTTATTTTCGCAACCATGGGATCAATTTCACACCGCAACAACCAATCAAATTAAATTTTATTACGAATTCAGTTTCGGAATATTTTTTAATTTTTAAATTAATTAAATAATTAGATATTTTTCATATATAGTTTGGTGGAGAAAAATAATATCATAAGCTTAATTAATTAAAATATTCCATAAAATGTATAAGCTTATTTTATTTTTTTTCTTTATGAGTCGCCCATTCATTATGGGTGATTGTTGTTCATTGTTGCAAAATTTCAACCTAATTTTGCTTAATATTTTCATTGATTTGATGACATAAATGAACAAAAACCATAATTAAATACATTTATTTGAAATTTTAATGTAA
>JANSTX010054670.1:0-10821 GCA_027564355.1 Penthetria funebris | reverse complement strand
ATTGAAAGAAAAAAAGTACCTTCTACCACCACTTACTTAACAAATTCAATATATTTAAATAAATAACTTTTTTCAGGGAATCTCTTAAATTTTTAAATCAAAAGTTGTATAATATTTACCAATTTAATATATAAGGTTATTAATTAAATTCATAGACAATAAATGACTAAATTGTATGAGTATGAATGAAAATCATTTTGTGATTCAATTGAATTTATCAAAATAAGAGAATTAATTGATGGGTTACAAAAAAAAATAAAAAAAAAAACCCAAGTAAAATAAATAATAAAATGTAATTCCTCTAATGTAATCAATAAAATTTGTAATGTTATTATTAACTATTAATCTTATTATTAAATAATTAAAGTCTAATTGATTTGGTATGAAATAATTGTAGACTTAATACTGGTGAAATCATACGTAATTATATTATGAAGTTCAAGTTCAATGCTTTTATGCAACAATTAATCGCAATAAATATAAAGATTGTCTTTATGAATTTATTGAAATATAATAAAGTATTAAAATGCACAAGGATACATTAAATGCTATCATCAAATATAGTAATAGCAGACCCTTTAAACCGCATATATACACATAAATGATATATGCTAATATAATTTTAGCTTATTTTCAGAGGAAAATTTCGTTCAAGGTTAGAGATAGAGACATTGTGTAATCGGTAAAATACGAAATAATGCCTAATAATACATTTTATACACATATGCCAGATATTCTGCTACAACGATTAGTCTAAAAAATCGAAATAACTCGTGCTGTTGCAAGGATGTGATCATAGCTTTTAATTGCAAAAGATGCGTAACGACTTTCTACATGTCTACAAGTATATAAACCCTTGAAATATACCAATGTTTTTTGTCAAAAACTAAATTAGCAATTTCTCGTAAAAGGTTGGAGCTAGAGACATTGTGCAATCGGTAAAATACTAAGTCATGCCTACTGCATTTTATGCACATTTGCCAGATATTCTGTTGCAACAAATAAGCTAAAAGAATGAGTAAAACTCGTGCTATTACAAAATATACCAACGTTTTTTGTCAAAAACTAAAATAACAATTTCTCGTAAAAGGTTGGAGCTAGAGACATTGTGTAATCGGTAAAATATGTAGTAATGTCTACTATATTTTATGCACATTCTGCCATATATTCTGCAACAACAAATAAGCTAAAAGAACGAAAAAACTCGTGATATTACAACAGCATCGGTTTTAATCGTAAAAGATGCGCAGCGGCTTTCTACATATTTCATCCATAGACTATCTATAACCGTTTCCGAGATATTTGCATTTTAAATAAAATTGATCTTCTAAACATTATAGTGTCCTGATACAAATTTATAAACCCATGAAATATACCAACGTTTTTTATCAAAAATTAAAATAGCAATTTCTCGTAAACGATTAGAGATGGGGACATTGTGAAATACGTAGTAATGCCAACTACATTTTATGCACATATGCCAGATATTCTGTTACAACAAATAGGCTAAAAGAATGAAAATCTCGTGCTATTACAAGGATGACAGCATCGCTTCTAATTGCAAAAGATGCGCAACGGCTTTCTACATACCTTATCCTTAGACACGAAAACTCTATCTATAACCGTTTCCGAGATATTTGCATTTTATATAAAATTGATCTTCTAAACATTATGATGTCCTGATACAAATTTATAAACCCATGAAATATACCAACGTTTTTTAACAAAAACTAAAATAGCAATTTCTCGTAAACGGTTAGAGATAGATACATTGTGTAATCGATAAAATACGTAGTAATGCCTACTACATTTTATGTGCAATGACAAATATTCTGATACAACAATTAGTCGGAAAAATCGAAAAAACTCCTGCTGTTGCAAGAATGTCAGCATCGTTTCTAATTGCAAAAGATGGGGAGCGGCTTTCTACATATTTCATCCATAGACACGAAAACTATCTATAACCGTTTCCAAGATATTTGCCCATCTGTCGAGTTGATTTATTACACTTTCTCATCCATAAATATTTATTAACATACTCTAGCAACACTAATTTAACCCTGAACTCCTTATATGAACTTCCAGATATAAGATAATTGACACTGTCAAATAGTCAATAATTACATGATTTTCTCATTCACTTTCGGTTTTTTCATTTTCAATAAAAAATAATCAATTCTTATTTTTCATCTATTGATTTTATTATTATATATTTAAGTATTCATTGTAACTTATTTTAAAATTTCAATTTTAATATCATGGATGATAGTATCAACAGTAATTAATATGCAAAAATGTAGGTACATATTTGCAGATAAAGTTTACATTAACTTGCACGCAAATTGAATTTACAACGCAGAAATGTAAACACAATGAAGGATTATTTAGATTTTTATTATGAGATTTTGAGGTGGAGTGGCACTACCATAATCTTAATAAATAAGGCTAAGAGAATGATAAAAAAAAAATAAAAGAAAAAGAAAAAAAAAACAGTTCATAGTAAAATAATTTGTAAATACTACGTTAGGTAATGGTAAATACTAATCAACATAATCATAGTGCCATGAAACAAAAATGTTTCGACACTTATTGATGTTTTGTTCGACGACTATGTATTACCAAATATGTTGCGATTAACTGATGAAGATGCTCTTGTCTTGTTATTATTGATTTTGACTGGATGGAATGGATCATTGATGACAACACTAATACTGCTATTGCCTTCTGAAATTATTACACGAATATTCGATGAGTTTGGTTCAAGTTTTTATGAGATTAGATTGTAACACCTAAAATGCTGCAAGGCAATCGAATGCTATTACAATAGAAATTCTAAAATTTTACTTAGAATAATAAGTCCTATTTGCATTACATCCGATTATTGGTGAAGTGCAACAATCCGATTATATTGTGACCGAATGGTAATCTGGTTGATAGCTCAGGTGTTGCGGAATGAAAACTTGAATATGTGTGAGATCTATCATATGGTATTACCTTGCTGAACGCTGACCTAAGGATTAATATATTAAAGATGAGATTTATGAAGATAGATTCGTCAATGGCATTTCGTTTGGATAAAAATAATACAATAATAAACGAGATAGAGACATTCAAATATTTGCAAATCTTCTTGGGAATAGACATAAAAATAAAGCTTAGACTATGCATGCAAAAAGGAACGGCATGTGATTGGAATGCTAAGCGGGTATGTGGTAGTCGACACATGTAAATGAAATTTTGTACTTTTAATTCAAATTATTTATCTGTACGTTTGTATATGACTATGAGATTTGTAAAGCTTTGAAGACACGTCACCAATCATTCACTAATGCAAATAGCAAATTGTAAGTTGTGACCTTAATGGCTGGAAGACGTGAACAATTATATTACCGGAATTGAACACGAATATCGAAAAAAAATATTATCTCACATTATTTCCACATGATTCAAAAAGTTAATATGTAAACTAAGAAGAGAATTAGTATACACCATTCGAGGTCTTACCATTTGAGTCTAATGAACTGTTGGATTGTAATTACTGTACGCAATGATCCTTAAGCTTTCACCCATTTTATACAATTACCTTTTATTTTTAATTCTATTAACATTTATGGAAATATTAATACTTCTCGTTCAAGAATAAGAATATCATCAACTTATTCTGATTTTGTGATCTTGAATTCTGCGGTTCGTATTCAAATTTAATAAACCTATTATTAAATTTACACTTTATGAACAATTAGATAATTTATAGATCCAAATGTACTTTGCCTTTTTTTTATCACATATGTTTATAATGGCCGAATATCATCTTGGGGTTACTCGATCAGACTATAATCTGCGTATTATTGTTTAGTTTTGTGAAGTTGATGAATAAATGTCTTATTAACAAACTGGATAGCTGTTAATTATCAGTTATTTGCTCTAATTACATATTGTTTTGATCATTATAAGATCAAATTTTATTCAATGATATTACAACCGAATTTCAAAAGCTTATAAAGAAAAAATTAAAATAAAACTCCATGTATTTGCAATAGAAAAAATAATTTATTTAAATTTTGTTAATTTTTTTTTTTTTTTTTAATATTTTCATAATACTATTTTAATGGGGGAGGAGGCAGTATCACTTTTTCAAATAAAATAACATCCAATATTGAGAAATGTTAAATTAAAAATAGAAGAATTAATTTTTAGTTACAACACTTGGATCAACGTATGGTTTAGCTGTTTTCAAAAATTCAATTGATCTGGCAATAGCTTCTGGAATTTTTGGAATATGATCACCAACTGGACGGAAACCATTTTCATCGGCTGTAAATGTTACACTAATGTCTTTTCCATCTTCAGCCTTATAACTGTATGAACCTTTAACACTTTCGCCAGCATGTTCGGCATCAATAACTTTTAATTCACCATCTTGTTCTTGTTTTGTACCATCATCAGTTTCAAATCTGTAAAAGAATAAAATTAAAAATAACACATTGATGTTCATTCATAAATTTTATGGACACAAATATTTGTAATCAATAAAATGAATTGTGGTGTAAATATTTAAAAAAAAAAAATATTAATGCAAATTTTCATTATTGGTTTTTGTGCTGTAGGTACGTGTACATCTTTATTTTCTCACTATAAATGTATTACATTTTTGTTAAACAATTATTACGTAATTGATTATATTTTTAGTACAATGACAATGACATCCAAATAAGTTGAAAAAAGCAAAAGTTATTTGTACTTCAAATTGTGAGAAAACTACCACCAAATATAAATTCATTAATTTATCGCAAGCATTATATGGTTTGTTAATAATTGTACAGTGATCAAATGAATGATCATGAAAATATTATTTGAATTAAAAATATTGATGACGGTTACTATTGCAACCATCCCTTGCTGAGCGATCTGAATGAAGTAAAATAAAATGAATGCTTATGTACAAATTGGGTATATGGAATGGAGCGATTGAATAATTTTTGAACTTCTTCCACTATCACGAATTATTAGTATGTTTAAAACGATTAAAATTTCTTAGTTTTCACTTAGAATGATATTTGTAATGATATACCCTTATCGTCCTTGACGTTTAATAAAGGTTACGATGATGCAGATGATATTTGAAGTACAATTTTGTTTTTCCACAAATTTTCACATTTCACAGAACTTTTATTATAATGCAAATATTAAAATTTTAAATTACTTGAAATGAAATTTGCCATTATCCTCTTGTGTACTTTCTTGTGATATAATCTGAACATTTTTATAATCTTTTGCTTGCAAATCAGCTGGTACTGCCAAAACTGAAGCAGCGAATGCAATTACAAGAATTAAGAATTTCATTGTTGGTTTGTTTGTTTTAATTCACAAAAAAATATTTTACACGTTTACACAATTGGAAATTGTAGACTGAACTGTTGTTTTAATCTGTCAGTAAAATCACTTTATATACTAAAATTTTTCCAAAACTTTA
The DNA here is from genome assembly GCA_027564355.1 of Penthetria funebris. Classification (NCBI taxonomy): domain Eukaryota; kingdom Metazoa; phylum Arthropoda; class Insecta; order Diptera; family Pleciidae; genus Penthetria; species Penthetria funebris. The sequence goes on along the minus strand of JANSTX010054670.1, from coordinate 5,348 downwards.
GAATACTGCAAAATAATTTTTCTGTTTTTTGCAGAACAAACACTTTTTTTAACCCAAAGTTTTCAATGTGACAATCCCCGCCAATAAATTGATTTTCTATTTTATGATGGTCTCAGTTAAACAAAATTATTGATGAGGTCGTTTTTATGATCAATAAACTACATATATTATAATGTACAAGTCAATACTACAAAAAAATGAAAAAAATAAAAAACTAAGATGGTAATTGTAAACATAATTGAAAAAAAAAAAGAAAAAAAAACGTAATCCCAATGAATGTAAAGAGTGTATTATATTACCAAGGTGTAAAATTGTTAGGAAAATAAAAGGATTTGGTTGACTACTGTTGTGCATACACACCATCTCCATAGATATGATAACTATATTGACCTTCTGCATAAGACATCGTTTATATTTTGTCTCTCGAAGATTTTGGTTTTTTATGGTCATTTTGGGATATATTTACCAATTAATTAAAATTGTTAAGTAAAAATATTGACGTAATATACTCACTCCAAAATTTGTATTAATTCAAATCTTAATTTTCACTTATCAAAATTTGGGTAATTTAAAATAATCAATATAATATTTGCAGTATTGATTTTGATTTAGTTTAATGCAGATAGTAAAAATGCAATTTTCTATTGTTAAAAATTGTAACGAAAATTTTAAAATATTAAAAGTTACTTAAATGATTTTAATCTGAGGGTGTAAATATTTAACAATATATACAAACTACTGTATAAACATCTCATATTGTGTAATTAGTAATATCACCAATTGTAAGGGTGAAAATAACCTTAGATGTACTATGATAAAATATATAAATTAACTAGACGATGTTAAAATTAAAATAAAATTGCTCAATAGAAAAGTGAACGTATACACAAACATCTTAAGTCTAGTGATCAAATCACAGATAATCAAAAGCAGGTCAACAACTGATGGAAAAATCTGTAGGGTATTGTAGTTCAACGTGCAATAAATTATGGTAAATTGTGTAAATTCAATCCGTTATCCGAGGCTATCGGTCTGGATTGGGATCAATAGGGTTGGCACTGACTGACAGGAAAAACGGCATCGACTCAGGCAATGGAAAATGGACTATAATTTAAAATTGGCATCCTGGAATATAAGAACGATACTGCGACCAGGCGGATTGAAAACATTGACGGATTATGTAAAAAGGATTAAACTGGACATAACAGCGGTCCCGGAGACGCGGTGGCCTGGAAAGAACATCTTATCCAGTAAAGAATACAAATTCTACTACAGTGATAGAAATAAAACAGAGTTATTCGGCACCGGCTTTATCGTCATGGGTAAAGCAAGGCAAGTAGTCATAGGATTCAATCCAATTGATGAACGAATGTACACAATTCGAATACGGGGAAAGTTTTTCAACTTAAACTTAATAAACGTTCATGCTCCAACGGAAATTAAAGATGCAGAAATGAAGGAAATGTTTTACGAGAAACTCTCTAGGGTTTACAATCAGACACCCAGACGTGATATTAAAATTGTGTTGGGAGATTTTAATGCACAGATGGGTGTTCACCAGATGGTAGAACAATAAATCAAATAGATCACGTACTTAATTAAAAAGAAAATTAAGGAGAAAATTAAGACTTGTTGCTGGATCTTTAGAGACTTTACATATTGGCACATTGTAACACAATTAAAAATTTCGAGTCATTGATGAGAGTTTGTAACAATTTTGTGAAAATATTAGTTGGAAAATGTATGTATTGTTTAACGTATTGTTAACGATTTAAAATAGAGAATGCAAGAAAATTATATTAAAAGCATTACTGTACTGATAATATAACGAATGATTTAGCCAACATCCCATCCGTTTTTTAAAAAGATCTAATTGTTGTGTTTCTGGTACTGAATTTATTCAAAGATTAACATTCCAAACTCATGATCACTGTTTTGTCCAGGTAGAATTGCAGTACTGGTATTTTTAAAAGTTATCATTTATTTTTATTTAATTGTGATTCTTGTTATTATAGATTAATTAAAACAAAGTATATTATCGTTGTCAACACAATCCTCATAACTTCAGTGTGCTCATCTATAAATAAAGGGGACAAGGTGAAATGGTTGCCATTCATCAAACTATGCACTTCGATGTGTTAAGTGTTTAATTTAGTAACCACGTGTAATATTTCTAAGTTTGTTAATTGAGAAAATATCAAACAATTTTATGTAAATTGAATTGTCATTTACATGCAATACACACTTTATAGCAAATGATGAATTTAAAGATGTTAATTAAATTAAATGTCGTTATTTTATAAAAAAAAAAAACAAACATATGTATTGAAAATTGAGAAAAGTTGTATTTGCACAAATTTATGTAATAATGTAATGTTAGTACTCATAATAGCTTAGTGCGTTAGCAAATAATTATATTGAAGAAGCATATGCACTATTTTCAACCTCATAGACATACTTCAATTACTTTTATTTAAATTAAATTTATATGCTTTCAACATCAACGAACAACATATTTTTATCATGATTTCAGACACGCATTCTGAGTTTATCCCATTTTAAGATTCAAATTATTTGGTGAGAAAGAATTAATAAAATCATATTTGTAAACCAAGTCTCGGCAGTACAAGTTTTAAACGCACATTTATACCTACGTTCTTGGAATTGATCTAAGTTTCAAATTATCAGTTACTTCTTGAATTAATTTCCATAATTTGTAAATACTTTTAATAGATTGTTATGAAAACTGCTAAGGTAGATGTTCTATTTCTGTAATGACTTTTCTTTACAATAAGCCTTGTCCAAGCGGTTAACGAAAAGGCTATGTTTTATCACATAGTAAAATAAAAATATCACTCGCAATATAATGCAAACTTAATTTATTCACTGTACAAATTTATTTAAATCTTATTTTCTCGTAGTGTAGATTCTTTATTTAAGTTTTACTTAATATAGAACATTCTGATAATTTCACAATAGTTCTTTCCACAAATATCTATACTATTCTCGATCATTTGTAGAGTTTTTCCTGGATTTTTATTCATTATTTTCGATGTTTAATTTTTTTTGGATATTATAATAGATGGTGTGCAAATAGTTGTGTAACAATATTTTATCATATAAAATCGTCATATCGACATATCGGGGCTTAGGTCGTTATAAATTTTATAACATGTTATTATTTGGAAATTTGGTTTTTATATATCTGGTGTTACTGATGATGTTTATATTATTGAAACACAATGATTGCCCAATGCAGGTTGTCGATTTACGATTTAACTATGTTTCTTTGATTGTTATAGATTAACTGATTAATATCTGTTCAAAATGGTTGTATTTGTCTATTTTTCTCTAACATAATTATATAATTGATAATCTAATGAACTTTAATGATTTTTAATTTCAGTAACATCATTATTTGTTAAACAAACAAAATGCATAAAATATAGAGAAAGTCTTTGCTAATTTGAAAATGTCGTCATATTTTTTAATATTTCGTTTTCCTAATTTTATCATTGATCCTTCTTTATTTTTTATTTTGTGTTAATTGATTTAAATAAAACTCAAATAAAATTAATGTTTGTATAATTAATTTGCTTTATTTAATATAATAATAATAATAAATGTGGTATTTATTTATTTTTTTTTTTTGGTTTTTTATTCGCGACATTATAAATTAATTTATCGAAAGAAGAAATTAATTAATTAACAATAATTTGTTTAGAAGTAATTTTTGTTTTTTTTTTCTAAGAAAAAATAATAATATATTAAAATTTTGATGTCGCCCTTGCTTAAAAAAACAGATAGAAGTTATTTACGTAAGGTGGGATAATGCGGTTTGAAGAAAACGTAGTGAAAATTACAATTAAAACTACTGTTAATTGCTTTCCATACCATTGAGCCTTTTATTAATATCCATGCATTTTTATGACTGTTTTGTATATTCGTATTTACATAATTTTGATTGGTTCTAATGGGGATCAATTATTTTCCAGCTGCTTGTCCTTGGGCGGCTAAAGAAAGTAAAAGTTCAACACTTTTTTGAATTGCTGGTGGTACTGGTGGTGGTGTTGGAATATGATCACCCTATTAATAAATATTTTTAAAAAAATATATTAACATTTTTGTAAATTATACATAAATTAACTATATATAATACTGCTCACTTTAGCTTGATAACCGTTAACATCATCAGCTGTATAAATTGTTGAAATTATTGTACCATCAGGTGCTGTATACTCAACTTTACCTTCAACAATTATAACATCAGTACTATCTGGATTTGTTGCCTTTTTTAGTGTACCAACTTCTTCAGCTTTAATGCCATTTGCAGTATTAAAACTAAATAAAATACATATAGAAATGTAATTTTTGAAATATATGGAATATCTGATTTTTTTAATAGTTGAATTCAGCAAAAGTGTTGTTTGTAAAATCAAAGCAACCTAGTTTATTGATGAGATGAGTAAGTATATAAAGAAGCAATTAATGTCTATAGTTTTGGTGACAATCACACATCATAATTGAAATATCTTGTAATAGAAGTGTTTCTGATGTCGGCACCGTGATAGGATAAATATTAGTTAACTAACTTCTTTCAACATTTAACACGGTGGAAGATATCCATTCAAATGATAATCACATGAAATAATTCAGTTATTTTTATTTGTTAGTACATTAAAATAGTATTCTATTTATTTGTAGGGTAATGGCACAGAAAACATAAATTTTTATAATTCTTGACGCTTAGTATCTTTATCATTATCATTATAATGTGAATTTTTTCTTTAACAGTCTAATGATATGACCTTGCAATTTTTAGGAATGTAAATCTCTAGAAAAAACATTTTGTTATCTATTAAATAATTTCAGTTATTCGTGTACCATATACTGATGGAAATCATCTATACGAAATGAGATGTTCTTAATATTCAAAAATCGTAAGTTAAATGATAATAACAGTTTTCATAGCAAATTGCTTTCAATTTACTTAGTACTTACCTAAATTTATATGAACCATCCGGTTCAACATTTGATTCTTGACTCAAAATTTCAATAGGTTGATCTTTTGGTCCTTGTGGTGCTGCTAAAGCACATGCAATGACAATGGCTAATACAAATAATATTTCCTAAAAGAATAAATGTAAGAAAACAAAAAATATCACATTATAATAAAATTTTCAAATGACACAGAAACAATATTTTATTTTTTGATTTTTTTTTTTTTTAAATAAATAGTAGTTATTAGAGATAATTTATAATGTAATAATGTAAAGACCTCTATAATGTGTTAATAATAAATACAAATTATGTAATATTATTTCTGAAATTTGTACTTTTTTTTATGT
>JANSTX010054669.1:0-10822 GCA_027564355.1 Penthetria funebris | reverse complement strand
CTATGCTAAGTAGCGGTTATTTTAATTTTTAATAATTTGCATCAAAAAATTAAACGCAGTAACGCATAATTTTTTTTCGTATACACATAAATACTAATCCATCTGTCGTTGCAAAAACAAAAAAAAAAGTGTAGTATCTCACTGTGGTGCTATGCTTAAATGCAATCATACATAAATTTCTTATAAATACATTTATAACACTGTTGTGTAAAAACAAAAAGAACTCAATTGTGAGACAAAAAATAAATACAATTATTTCTCATGTACAATTTTTTTTTTAATTAATAAAATTACATTCATGATAAATAAAACATAAAAGTAATTAAAAGTGTTTTAAATGTTCAATGAATTGTTGAATCAATTTGGGTTTTTTTTTTTTTTAATAATGAAATTATATAAAGTGATAAAAATGACTATATAAATAAATATTTACAGTAAATACCTGTGTATGTACATTTTTATGAATTAATTATTATAAAATGAAAATAATTTATGGTTATGACAAATTAAAAATGCAAAGAGACAAGACAAACAGAAAAAAAAAACAAAACAATTAAGCAGTAAATGACCTCTACCATCTATCTTTCTTTCTCTATTCTACATTTTTCGAAAAACTATAACTTATAAGCATAATATCAATTTCCACTTATGTAGTTAAATGACAGATATTTGTAATGTGACGTAATTTTGGCACACTCACACGACAGTCACTTACACACAAATACACATGCTCACTCTCTTGCACATACTCACTAACTCACTCACACATACTGAATCACTTACTCACTATCTCACTCACTCACTCACTCACTTACTCACTATCTCACTCACTCACTCACTCACTCACTTACTAACTAGCTCACACAATGATTCCTACTCATAACATATTAGCGAAAACTAGCAATACTAATATTATTCATGGGTCGTTAATATGATTCAATACGGTCAAGAAGATGAACTAAACACATTATGACTTATCTAATTTAGGGTAGAAGTTAACATATGTACGATATGAAACTCGGGGTACTTTCACTCGATATATCTATGACTTTTTACACAGTTTGGCATGGTATGGTGTTTTTTATCAAAACTGTACTTTTGCGGTATTTTTCATGATTAGAGAGAGGAATTAAATTGCAAATTTTTTCGTTATCGATTTAGGGTGTTGTACAATGTATCTCCACTGGTCTGTTAGTATAGTGCCTCTTTAGAGCATACGATCTTTTTGCTGTGTACAGGATTGCTGTTAGGTTCGTTACTGATAAGTTTCTTTTTTGTACCCTTTCTCATTTGACCTTACTACAATCAGTGAAATATTTTTTCGTTACCTTTTGACAGGCTTTATGTTCTGAGATTTTATTTATTGAGCTCTTAATAATTTTTTATAGTATGTTCTAATTTTGTCATAGCTCCGTTTATATGATAATTTTTAAATACGAAAGTTACTTTCGATAACAATGCTGATTAACAAAACCATTTTAATGTATCCTTCGACACAGTTTGCATTACACCAAATATTGGGTTATTTGACACTCATTTTGCTTGTACCATTTGCAGTTCTATAACCAAAAAGAAAAACATTTGACTGAAATTCATCAATATTCTTACAAAATTAATACATTCTACACATTTAATTAAGAAAATGGTATGTTGATAGCCACAATAAAAATAAATATTTACTCGTAAAACCAAAATAAAATATAAATCAGTAATTAGATAATAAATTGCTTGAAATAAAATTAGAACAATTTTAAGATAAAGAAATGTTTTTTTTTTTTTTTTTTCTTGGTTTCTATTTTCTGTTCTGTGTTTATTATATTTGTTTTATGAAATGAAACCCATTTTTAGATTCCTTCTTTTTTCGAAAAATAGACGAGAAAACCCAAACAGAAAAAAAAGAGTTATGTTATTGTACGTATAAAATAAGTACAAGTAGTAAACCATATTTTAAAAGGCAAATTAAACTTAAAGTACTAAATAAATGAATTTTAAGACGATTGTTGTATATTTTATTTCTCTATTTTGTATTGAAGTAGGATGTTGTTCGTACGTACTTTTAAATGCCGGAAAAAAGTAATACAATTTTTATTGTTCTTGTAAGATATGTAAGTGAAAGTTGAGTATTTCATTAAAGTGCAAAAAAATCCAAATACTATTAGCAATTATATAATTAGTACAAGTTAAATTTGACTGATAATGTCACCACATTTCGCGCTTTAACTTTTACACCAGACAAAGAGGTGGACGATAGTTTTGAAACAACATTTATAATTTACAAAGAAGATAAAATCTGAGTAAAGTTATTTGTCACCATCCAAGTTTCAAACCCATGCAATAGTACCAATAAATAGATAAGTTTTAAAATTGGGTAATTTGAGATTTTGTAATTTATGGCAACCCTCAGCCTCTATTCTGCATGCCGAACATTTGCGGTGTATTCTGTGTGCGAGAATTTGCATTTGTTTCGGCACCACCATCACAAAAAGTTTCCCAAATATTTGTAAAACTTGAACTTCGGGCCCTATTCAGGAACTGATGAAAATACTTGGGATATCTTTCCATTTCTATACATTATTTGAAATCAATAAACCGGCTGTAGATTGCATTGAACGTTCTGTTTTATAGTTCTGTACAATTGGTTTGCTCGCAAAACGGTAAGTTTCGCCAATGTTGCCTAAATTTACATCGTATTGTGCCCTAACTGCAATGTTTTCATAAAATGTATGCTTATCCCATCGTACGCTTTTACCAACCTCTTTGTCCAGTTGATCATCTTGTGTCCGTAAATTCTGTTGGTCCATCTAATTGTTAATTACACTTTTAATATATTTCTGCTTCAAAACAGATAGATTTCACATGTAGTCACTAAATCAATTTATTTTAATGTGGCAACGCTAATTTAAAATTTTCGGAAAAGTATATGTTTTGTCAGGATCGATCAAAAATGTTCATATCACGCAAATAGAAACTAGCTGCTGTGGAAGGCACTTAACTGAGATTATACCAACTCCATTACTGTGATCCATATGACTCGGTTTTCTAGAAAATTAATGGGTTTTACCTTACATCGAATATCGCTCAACTGAGAAATATCTAGCTTGTATCTTTTTAATTATTGAGCTTCCTGTGCCAGTTCTGTTGGTTCTAGTTCTAGCAATGTTCTGACTTTCAATATATGGCTTGTAGCAGTACACGTTGCAAGCACACAGCCACCAAAGTTGGTGGAGTTTGATGTTATTTTCTAATTTGGCACCCAACCGTATTGATCTGTCTTTGCAATTTTAACCGTTTTTTTGAATTAATTTTAATATCAAACTGCGTTCGTGATTGCCAACACGAAGACGCAACACTTGTTCAACAATTAAATTCATTTTTGTGACCACCTTACGATTACAGAAACAATGTGTGGTGTTTACATCCACAGATACCTAGTTTGTTGTTGACGTCCTCAAATAAAACACCCAACATATACTGTGATCGTGTTTCCGGTGATATCGAATAGATGTGCATATAGGTTGAGCATCGTCAAAATGTTAGTCAGCTATTCCATTCTTATCAATTATATTATTTAAGGGATGAAAAATGTTTTGGTATTATTTTTAGACAGATACAAACATTCTACCTACTCAATTTTATTATACCACTGAGAAAATATTGAATATTAATAAAAGGAAAAGAAGATATTATAGAAATTAAACATATGGTGATAAATAGGCGGCAGTGTTCAGTAAATTTTGTTTCCTTAAATTCGATAAAAAAAAAACCCATTCTTTTATAGCATCTAATTATTTGTAAATAAAATTTACATTTTTATTTAAAATAATTTGTTAGACTCATAATATTTTATGGTTTATTGTACACAAAAGATAAATGTTTATTAATGTGATCTTATCCGGCGTTTTGCTATTTTCTATGAAATGTGTTGTGTGTACATCTGTGTCCCAATTGATAAATAAATATGTTAAAGAAATAAATTTTAAATAACCTACTATAAAAATGTAGTAAGTAAATGGAAACGTCAAAAACGTAATGTTTTAATAACAAATTCGATAGTTGTATATGAACATGTTTTCCGATTTGAATACGAGTTGTTAAGGAAAATCCTAAATGTGAAATGCTTTTGGAATTTAAAAAAAGAAAAGAAATTTAAAAAGTATTATATAATTCTTTTATTATACGCAATACGGTCAACTGACAAACGGGTTAGTAACGATGCACGACCGGATAAGCGTATTTTGTTTTTTTTTTTTCTTATTCGGGAACTATACGTTTTGCAGCTTAGAATGCTTGGTGATAATTTTAATGTACATTCAGTTGTAAAACAGAAATTTATAAACAATCTGTTTATCGGTACTATGACTCCGAAAGCTGGAAAGTTGCAAATAACATTGTGCCACAAATTAAAGTTTTTGTCTCCTCAGACGTATACTTACAATTTTCGGACCAAATTCAATTGCAAATGGGGACTTCCGAAGACTGACATATCTGAAGGCGAAGAACTGGTTCGTTAACCGAAGAAAGCGGAAATAGATCGACCCCATAGTTAGGCCAATCGGTAATCTTGCAATATACACACTTGAATGCTGTAATCTGTTGGGTAATAAAAAATCCGGTCGTACAAAAATAACGTGGCAAATAAAGTGATAAGGGATTAGGTGAATTGAAGGCAGTGACAAGAGAACGTGAACAATGACGGTTGTTAGTTAACCTATGATTTTTTTTTTAACATCTCTGGTACTTAAAATTATTTAGCTGATCAAATGCGGTTACATGTCTATAAACTTACCATAAACTTAATTACTGAACTTATTAAAATTTTATTACTTATACATTAAAATTGATTAAATTGCATAAATTAGAATATTTTTATCAATGACAACTGCCTATTCCAACGTAATTTTATTTGACCATTAGCAGTGACAAATTTTCGTTATCACTTCAAAATAAAAATACTTGTCACAATTTTAGCTAATTATTTTGTAATGAAAATATAATTAAATTAATCTCGAGGTGTGTTTCTTATTGTGACAGGAATGTAAGAAAAGTAAAATGTGAAGAGAATATTCTATTTTGCAGCAAAAAAGATGTAATTATTTGTGTATTTTTACATATAATTTAAATAAATCGTTTAGAAAAGTTCCAGACGTCAAGTGTGAATATGTTTTATGTATTTTCATTTGATCATCCCGTTGTTAAGGACACGATCGTTTCAAAAATGTCAAACTTTAACTATACAAACATTTACAAAAATATAGATTCAAATACTTTAGTAGAGTAGTTAGTGTATAAATCCCAAGCTTCCTAATTTGTTGATAATATATATTTTCAACCATTCGACAAACGCGACATTAACATAATCTTTTTAGCCCCTATCACACGCCATTACGGGCATACATTGTGATCGAATTACCGGTGACACCACATGGAGGTAACCTATAAAAATGGGTTGGGTAATCTCGATGAAAGTCGATCACGTCATGTGTCACCAATTGTTTTAAAGTCTGCAATAAAATCATTATAATCCATTTTAATACAGTTAATCAGTGATAATCATTATATTGACATTTTCGATATTAAGTTACCATCGGTAATCTGCAAATACCATCAAATGTCAAGCAAAATCTCTATAAATTGAGATTTCCATTTGAAAAAAATATAGAATTAGTTATATATAGTCGTTCAATTTAACATCTGAATAATTCAGGTAGAGTCGTGCATAGATACCTTACAGCTGCTTAGTTTTTTTTTTTAAATAATTGAAAATATCAAATGCAATGTACATTAATTATTTTACATACGTGCATTTATCATTAAAATCAATTTACAACAATTTTTGAAACATTGTGCCTTTTGCTAACGAATTATATTCTGTTAAAGTGTCGCTTAAGCTGAATTTTCATACTCGTTTTAAGTTGCAAGTTATATTAAATAATTCGTCATCGACAGTCAGTCAGAAAAAAGTTACTAGTTGCAAAGTGAGAGTCTTCAATAGATGTTTATCTGCATGGCTGCAGTAATTTATAACAGTTCACTAAAGATTTGAACCCTTTTTTTATTATTGTGGACACATTTTTTTTTCTTTTTAGATTTATAAATTATATTAGCTAAATAGTTAATCGATTTATTATTTTTTATAATGAATAACATAAATAAATATACTGTAATATTTTTTTTTGAATAATTTTCACTTTCAACTAAATATTCTCAAATATAAAGAAAAGAATATCTAAGGTTATAAAAATGGGATTAGCAATTTATTAGTTACAAAAATGTTAATATTTGTTGGCAGTTGCAAATGAAGCTGTGTATATGGAAATTATAGTAGACCATATAACACTAACTTGCAACATCACACGTGTATAGACATTCAGCTTTACTGTGACAATTTAAAATAATGAAAACTGGTTCAAATCTTTACTGAACTGTTATAAAATATTGCAGCCATATCAATAGATAAACATAAATGATCTTTAAAAGACTCTTATTACGACTATTAATATTGATTCTGTCGGGGACGTGTTTGATATGACTTGCAAGTTGCAAATTGAGAGAAGTATGAACATTCACATTTACAAATTCTTTCAAAAATAGATTAAATTTTGACATGCTTGTTTGCTGTTATAAATTCATATTGTGAGTAATATAGTTTATTATCAATAAAAGATTGTCAGATGAGTTATTTAACAGGATAGCTTAAATTAGCTTAGACACATTCTTCAAATAAATGCAATAAAATGATGTTATTGATAAATGCTCTAATGTATAATGATTTTATTGCAGATATTGGATGATTTGTGTTGGAATAAATGTATTTTAATTTAATTAATGTAAAGACTGTCAACATCTATCTGTCATGTTAAGCGCTATGAGAAGAAAAATGCTTCACAAACTCACAAGGCAACTGACGGTTACTGCAATAATATACTAAATTATTCCCATGTCAAACTGGACAGCTGTTATTGACTATACTTTTATATTGATATATTTTTGTGGTGTAATGGTCGAGATGGTTTTGTGGACGAACCACTGAATTTTCAGTTTCTTGCTTGATTTTTTTTTTTTTATTTATTTCAATCATTTCCTTCTTTCTCTTCATAACTCATAACTCAACTATAAATCTAAATTTAAATTCTAATAGAAAAGTTTATGATGATCTAGCTTAATTTCTATATAATATAGAATTTTTTTTTTCTTTTATATATTTTTCACCTAGTAAATGTGGTGTATTTATAAAATAACGTATATATACGCAAAATAAAATTGTGCACAATAAATTTTTCGTATTTATGTATGCACTTAAATTAACATTAAAACCATATTCAAATTTATTTTCTATACTAAACAACAAACACATAATGTTTGTAAATAAATTAAGGACCTTGGCACAAATCCATAGCAAATAAAATGATTTTATTCATTTTTCCTCTGTAATATATATTATTGATCCAAATTTACAAATATTTATTTTAATTTTATTGTAAATTTATTTTCTTTACACAAGAAAACTGTTTTTATAAGCATATATACGAGTCTATCCATATAATGTCTTGAAAGAAAACGTAATTGACAATTACATACTTTAATTGAATAAAATATTATACGTACCATATAAATTAATTGTGATACTGAAGAGATATTGTGAACTAGATTTCCAAAAATGCATTATTAAATTATCTACTAGGATCTATTACAGTATCAAGTTAACACTACTGTAGTATACCTGAACCTTGATCATTTCATTTCGATATTACCATATGAGTGGATAACACCGTACTATTCATGTCAATCAAAACAACCATCATTAGTGTATCAATTAAGTATTTTCAGTGCCCCAATAGCCGTCTATTTTGTGTATTATAACCAAGTCGAAATGTGCCGCTCATGATGATTTTTTTTTGGTAAAATTTAGGATCGTCTCTAACCAATTTGTAAACCTCGATCACTCCAATTACGCTGCCATATGATCATTTTCTAGTAGTTGTAAAAATGTAAATCTTTTAATTTTTGAAGCGTATATTGGCTACGTTTTCGTCCAGAGTCTGTTTTTTTTTTTTTTGCCAGTATATATGCAAATTGTCAAAATTATTCATTAAACGCTGAATACTTGACTTGCTCGGCAAAAAAAAAATCACGTGATTTTCTCTGCGCATTTACAATTGAACAATTATTAAAATAGAATGTTTTAATGACTTCAACTTGCTACGGCATCAGATCTTCCATAATAAATTGTTATTGACTACTCTCTGCCACTGTCAAATGCCAACTCATAATGGCGGCAAAAAGAATCGTTCTGAAAATAATCACTTTCGCATTGACATATTATCAAAATGGTTCCTTATCCTTAATTGTTCAATTGTAATAAAACACAATCGATGATATTCAGCTATTGTTTTTTTTTTTTTTTCCTAAATGGATGGCAGTAAAATAAAGTTTTTCGCAAATTGTGTTTCGTTGTGGTTTTCACTTCGCCAAAATAACACATCCTGGAAACTAAAACATAAGCATGGCACTTTAACATAAATGTGGTTACAATATGGCAAACGATTTAACATTAGTAATGCTAGTTGATTGTAAATTCTAAATTGCGTTAAAACTTGATTGTGCACCTGTAATGAATACGAATGAAAACGATTATATTATGTAATATTGTAGACAACTTAAGTGACTTAATTCTATGGTAATGAAGTCTATATAACTTTTTTTATATGTAAAATTTATTTAAATATATAAAATAAAGAAATATGTACACAAATAGTGACATTTTTAGGATTTAAAGTAGAAAAATTTATTCGCATTTTAATTTCACTCGGTAATATATTCCTTCCGTTCCAGTACAATGAACGTGATTTGAGAAATTAATATAATTATATTTTATTGCCAAACAATTGCTGCATACATTGTTCATAATGACAAGGAACTTGCTTTACAAAATGGATAATAAAATGAATTAATAGCGGATTATTAATGAAAAATGTGCACTACTAAATGTGACGACCAAAAAAAATTTTAAAGCACCAAGCGCTACTTATTATACAATCTTGGTGATCATTTAATGACGCAGTAAATGAAATGCCCAAAAATATCCAGATATTGTTCAATCTATATTAACCTTCCCGCTTTATCACCGGAAACATGATCACTTAGGATATTGTCAATTATGCGCAGTGTGTTTGATGTTTAAACATCTCTCACTCTAGTGTATTTATTAGAAACGACAATTTAGCATCATAATGCTACCGATGCTAAGATGGTGTTGTCAAGTGTTACTTATTGTCATTGATAAAACTGTATAAATAATATTTGGATGTTTGCATTTAATCATCCTCTTAAGTCATAAATTTCAACAATTCTTGTTATAATCTCTATTAATGTTATTGCCAATTATTACAATAATTATAGATGTATAGTCAGTCGTATGTATGTTTTATCAAATTTAATATACACGCAGTAAATACTGATTTAATTTATAATCATGAAATGTTTGTTTTTTTTTTTTTTTAATTTTAAATGCAAAATACTTCACATTATATAAAAAGGTTGGGTGAAAAAGTTAGTAATTAATAATAAGTATATAATTAATTGATTTATTTTTTAAAATTTATTCTAATTTTACCGCGATCCACTTTGCTCAACGTTAATATTCTAGTTTGCATTGTTAAAAAAAAAAAATATTTTTCCACCATGCTTTCTGTATGTGTTTGGAAACAAAAACTGGGAACCTATTCCTAATAATACGATGGCTGGACGAAAACAATTCGTAACATAATTGTACGATGCATTGCATCATGACGAAACTGAATTTCACTGTCAAATACGGTCGTTTTATCTTGACTGCAATATTTAACTTATTTATCGTTAAATTTTGGAAATAAATAGAACTTATGATTTTGCAAAAGACACCGTTTGTGATCAGATTTTAGCACGCATGGATACTATTTTGCAAGTAACCGTTTCATACACAAATGTTGATGAAAAATATTTTGCTCAGTTTTGTTCAGTTGAATTGTCTAAAAAAGTTGGCAGCTGTCAAAATTCTGTTACAATTGCACTCCATCCCACCCTCGTATAATTAATTATTCTGTTTTAAATATTATTAAAGTGTTGCTAACAAAAAAAAAAAAAACAATCAGTTTATCTCTTTAGATGACCTCTTTTGATATTTAAAAAAAATAAAGCCATAGATGACGTAACAATCAGTGAATTTCATATTTAAACATTTAAATACTAAGCGAGTACTGTAAGAAGAATTCACAATAAATCATTAGTATTTATTATTGTTATAAGCATACAATTTATGATTAATGTGTACTAACATTTCTTTTGATTATACGATGATGGGCAATAATTTTTTTTGATTACACACTGAGATTTTTTACTTTAAATTTAAAAGAAATTTATTTCAATATTTATTTAATTACCTAATAAGTTTATTGTTTACTCAGGATATTCGTATTTATTTTCTTTTTTCAAATAATATTCTATTTGCTAAATTAGCGAATATCAAAAAAAAAGCAAAATTGAGCAATTAATTTTTTATGAAATTAATTAAAATTTGAATAATATTAATTGATAACAATAAATCATTAAAATTATATTTATATAATAAATATTTTTTTAATTAACTAATTAGTTAATTTTTAATTTCTAATTATTTGTTATTTAACTAAAAGTTTTTTATTTATTGAATTGTCTAAAGTAATCGGATTAATATTTACAAATTCAAATTTATTGGCGATTATTCAAATAACAAAAGAAATGTATAATTGGTTGCCAATTATTGGAGGCCCTGGAAATTGTTTAACGGATCACAACATAATATATA
>JANSTX010054668.1:0-27295 GCA_027564355.1 Penthetria funebris | reverse complement strand
AACTTAGGCTCAGAAATCAGATAAAACTGACACATGCATAATTTCATGGCGATATGTCAATGCAATCTCAAGTTATCGCGCACAATATACATGGGAGCTACTCCAAGGAGCTTATACTCCCACACATTCTTTCAATTATAATATCAGTTATATATGTAAAATTTGAAGTCTGTATGTCTTATACAAACAATTTTAATCTAGAAAATAAAATTTCGTTCCCAGGGCCTAAAGAATCTACTGTATAATAATCTTATCAACGCCCGAAAACGGATGCAAAATAATAATCGTTTATCATATTTTTATGATTGTAACATATCTCCCATTACTATTATAATTGATCTTATCATAATTGTCCTTGGCGGAAACTTAAATGCTTATTATTCGAATTGGTAAAACTTCAGTGATAATTTCAAAGTCAGAACCGTCTATACTACTATTTATAGATAATTCGACTGAATTTCTTATTCTAATAAACTTTATAGTTACTTTGAGAAGGTATAGTCGTGAGGCATAATATGTATAAAGTGCGGCTCACTTGGGTGAGTATTTTGACTTAATCGTCTATGAAACAGAACGCAACGAAATTCGTTGTTGCAAAATTATAAATGGCACTGATTTCAATTAAAAAAAAACCTGTTGATTACTTGTATGCAATAGTTCAAATTGTATAAACATATCATTCTCAACTAATATATGTCAAATGGTCAAAACATATAATATAATATTGACGATTTATTTGAAAGGATTCATAATGGCTTCACTAAAATCGGCGAAACCAGATTGATTCCATATTTTAAATATCAATATATTCACAAACATATAGATTGGTTGTAATACTTAAAAAACATATTTTAGACGATACGTTATCCACGTAAACCAGGAGAAATGCATCAGATATTAACTTAATTATATTACAAATCAATTACCTTAAATTATATGATTGATAAATATGCATCATAGTGGTGCAATGGCCAAGATGAATTTATAGATAAGACACTCAAATATCGTGCATAGAAGACTCACGGACGCAATTTACCACACCTAATTTTTGAATACTTAAAACACAATTATACATCTTCCTTTAAATTATTTGCATTGTGACAATATATCATATATATTCGCACCGTTCTGTACATTTAATTATCAATTTGGACGAACATATTTTTTACGTTACAAATAAACTATATGGAAGTGTGGAAATAGAACAACAAACCATTTGTATGCTAATCAATTAGTAATATACAGATTTTTCGCTGTAGAGAGGCAATTTCAAGTCCTCAAACTACATCTACCCATTTGACAATCAATGTCGCATCATAAACTGGTTTTTTGTAATCCTTGTTTCTACGATTTCTGTACTTTCAAAATGCTTCCAGACTCCTGTTTTACGGCATGGTATGGTATGGTATGGTATGGTTATAGCAAGCAGATTAATAAATTCTGAAATTTTCTGGTATTTTCACATATATAAGAAACAGTTAGAAAAATCTTAATGTAATACTTTTCTAATCCTAACTTATTACACTTATCACTATTTCATAACAAACATATTTATTAAAGCAACTGAAAATAAAGAAAACTTATCAACAAATGATGTTTACATTTAGACAGTTCGTTATAAAAATCTTGAAAAGTCCATTCCATACGAAATTTTCATTTTCTTTATTGTCCTTGAACAAACTTTTAAACTGCACAAATTATCAACAAATCAAATTAATATTAAAAAAATATTATGTAGCTAGCATAATTTAAGTAAATATTTAAGTGCCAATCGAATTCAGCAAACATGTTCTTTTCGCCCGTTAAATATACTTTATAGTTACAACACCTTGCACTTGCACCTGCGCGAACATTTCTATTTTTTTGGTTGACATTGGACATACGTAAATAAACATTGATTTGATATAGAGAATGTCGAACTCAAACTCAGAGCTCAGAGTATAACTGCCATTATATTGATGTTTACACTGTAAATGTAAAGAAAACTATGTCATATGAATATTTGAAATATTGAAATATTTTTTATGACTATATACAGATTTTGTATTTTGTTTAGCAATTACCGCCGGTACATTAATCTGTATTAAAAAAACCATTATTGTAATAATAAACATCCATATAGTTCATTATTTCATTTTATCTCCATTAAGTATACTATATTCATGTTTCATTTCGTCGTTCTGATCATTAAGATGACATATATGGTTCTACATTGACGTCGAGATATTTTAGACTGGGAAATCATCAATGACGGCTGCACGCATTAGCGTCCTCAAATATAGTTGGTTAGTTTTTGTTCGGAGTGGTAAGTCCTAAATACTAGTACATGCTGACAGATGACTCTAATACGATTTGTTAACGATAATGATTAAACTATATTTTGTATAATTAATCTATCGGTACGTTTCTTACATTACGCCTTAGATAAGGGCTTTTTTTGAGGAAAACTTTGTGTTCAGAGATGATACTCGTGAAAGTCATCGATTGAAGTGAACACGTCCATGAATTGACCACGTACACCAAGACAGAGAGTGTTATCCTCGACCAGATGATAATGATAAATGAATATGCACTTTAACAATACATTATCTCAACATTGATCTCTATATATTAACACCCCCCAACACGATGATTTACTAAAAAAAATTATGTTTTAAATTTAAATTCTGAAAAGGCCTTTTTATTATAATGCATACGACATTCCTGCTACACGTACATAAGTTTGAACTCCATCCTAATAAGAAAGCATATACATGTTTTTAATAACAAAATATTTATATATTACATGTAACAATCTAAAATGTAATTTTTTAATAAAATATTAAGCATTTACATAATTATTTTCCTATTAAAATAATATTTACAAATTTATAAATAAAAAAATTGTGTGAAATAATGTTGCCTTGTTCTTATAATACTTGTAATAATAATACAAAATGTAATGGAATTACATTTTTTGCTTTGCCAAAAGATGATCGACGTATTATTTGGATTGAAAATTCTGGTAATTTGGAATTAAAGGAGAAGGCAAATACGGTAAAGAATATTGTATTTTGTGAAAAACATTTTCTCATAATGGATATTAAACAATGTGTGTATAAAAAAGTTTTATCGAAAACTGCTGTGCCTATACCATATTATCCAGGTATAATAAAATATAATAAAGAACAACCTGTTGTACATAAACAACATCACCATCATCAACAGCAACAACAACTACAACAGCAACAGCAACAGCTACCTGCTAGAGAAATGTTACAGATAAATGAATTAAATAATAAATTTATGGATGAGTATCAATTGCTACCATTAAATAATAATAATAATAATAATAATAATTATATTAATAATAATGGTAATTTAAAAGTAAATAAAGAAGACTCAAACTCATCAATTATCTGTACTGAACCATTTATTTTCGATAATAATAATCATTACTATGAAACATTTTCATTAAATAATGGATCTTATCAGACCACAGATGAATTAAGACCAGAAACAAAATTTGAAATACTTGATATGAAAGATTGGTAATGGATATTATCTAATTTACAGAAAAAAAAAAAAATATCTATAATTTTCGTAGATAAGACCTCATCAGCACTTCTTTCTCAACGACTGAATTCAATGAGAAAATTTCATTTTATTTTAATTATTTTATTTATCACCCCGAACTAACCGTATATTTATTTTGATTACTAATTCAATCAAAATGATATGTTAAAAGTTTCTGGTTTCTTTATTACAAATAGTTAAAATCATAAAAAAAATGTAATAGTGACCTTAATTTACTTAATTCTTTACATCGAATACTTACTACTTATTATGTACGAACAATATTTTAATAGAGTTTAAGATTATTACATTTTTAAATAAAAATTTTATTGTTATAATTACACAATCACATTCCAAATTAATTATTTAAGATCTTAGACCAAAGGTTTAAAGATTTTCTCAATATTTAAGGTTTTAAAAAAACGCAACATGAAAGGTATAAAAACTCATTGTTAATAAAAAATATTAATTATAAATTTTATTCTATTGTATTCTATAATATAAAATTGTACATTGAACGTTTGGAAGAAGTATACACGTTTTTACAAGTTTGAACAAATAAAATTATTTTTCTAATTTATTAAAATATACACTGTTTTTATAACGTAATATGATGACCATCAGCGATTCTGAAAATTTGACTGTGTAGTAGAACACCAATTAGATTTAATTGGTTGCACACACACATCAACACCCATATATACTAACAGATCGGAAGCTAATCGTCTGTATAACAATAACTGTTTACCCTCTATCATCGAAGATCTAACCAATACACCAGTCTGGTCTACATCAATGAACAAAACCACGAATGCACTTATGAAGAATTATAATTTATACATCAATTATTTTCAGCTGTTAGTATATAGTGTACATATAGCATTATTATATAGAAATAATAAATGACATGTTTCTTTTTAGAGTTCACGAAGATACAACTGCTCAACAATAATCCATAATGTGTTGATATAGTATGTGCAAGATCTGTCAGACCTGAAAACTGTCTGTTCCGTTCAAAAACCCATTTGCAAAGCTGAACTGATCCTGTCGTGTACGATAATAGCTATAACTTTGTTGATCGTGTTCAGCAAGTTGTTTTTCGCAAATACTCAAGTTACCCTTTTTCGGCAACTTAATTATCAACCCCTCTTTCCATAAGGTTGGAATATCATCGGAGAACCAGAGTTCACTAATAATGGAATTTAATACTGATGCAATGCCATCCAAGTACACTTTCAACATTTCTGGTGATATATTATCAGCGGCGGCGACCTTACCGCAATTTAGGTGTTTTAATGCGGATATGATTCTACAACGATTTGTAGCAGAATCTCTCTTTCTAGTCGGTCTTCGGTCAACCGGACTCTGAGCATAACCTGATGAACTTCGGACTTCAGTAACTCGCAAAGGACGCAGTCCATCTTTCCATTTGCTGAATCTCACCGTGCACTTTTACCAACCTCTTTATCACGTTGACTATATTGTATCTGCAGATTCAGTTGGTCCATCGCATTGCTGTTGTTAATCGTACTCTTGATGTTTCTCCTCATCATTATTAGATTACTTGTATGATCACTAATCCATTCGTTCCATAATTAATGGAACCCAAAACATTTTTACCGGCTTGTTTCAATGCGTTTGGGACTGTGTTTCAGATTATATTGAAAGCATCCCCAAAAATACTTCAATTAATTTTTTAAAAACTGACTTTCCATCAATGCGGTGTCATATTTTAACGAAATTAATTAGACAAATATATTTGTGAATAGTATAATAACATTTATGACTTGGTATAATGGCCTTTTATCACATATTATATTGTTACAAGTACGGCCCTGTTTTATATTTAGTATTCATTCAACTAGAAAAATGTATAACGTGCTTGAATAAACTAGAAGCTTCGAGAAAGTTCAAGGGGTAAACAAAAATCTAATATAAATAGGGGCGTAATGAACAGGAGAAGTTAGATGCAAATAAAGTTTAGTAAAATACACATCGAGATATTGAAATTTTACTTTTTGTGAATTATAAGTAATAGAAAATAAAAACATTTTGTATAGTAAAATTGTATTGCATTTTCCAATAGAATTAAGTTAAATTAAAGTGTTTGTTAAAGTGAATATTTTATTATTCTACGAATATAGCCTTTACGTTAACCGCTCGGCCAAGTCTATTTATCAGAGAATCAACATTGTATATAACAAATAACAACCTCCCAAAACACACTTTTATAACAATATATTGGTTTTTGTTTATTTGTTGAAGAGGTTCAGGAAACATCCAATTTGGTATAATGTGTCGTTAATTAGGCTCATAAATAAGAAAAAGCGGGCCATCTGATTATATACGACAAACGACAATGAAAAAAAACGTGAATTGTATGATAATTTTCTTTTAAAGAATTTAAATAAACTTGGTTAGATACCCTAAGCGAGTTTCTTCAATTATAATTTAAAAATAAAGACTATGGGGTATCCCTCGACTATGAGGTATAATGACATTGAATCATCCGACTCAAGGGTTATATGCGACCTATTTTGAGGTATTGCTCAACAGTTGCAAAGCTTTTTGAAGCAATCGTTTGTAACTTACTCGTTGAGTGAATAAAGTTGTAACCTCATTCCAACAAAAGGTCGTTGTACATTAACGAATCTCTTTGTTTAATCTGTTTATTAATGACCACCGTTAATATGTTTAGTAAATGTAAATGTTTAACTTGCTGTTGATATAAAATTATACTGTCCTCTAGATAATTCATTCAACAAACACACTGATTAAATAACATCTGCATCATATGGTATGTTACTTATTGTTGAGCGTTTGTGCGTTCAATCCTAGAGTACGCAATCATTATTTGGTCACCTTCTTACCAGGTTCACAACAACAAGATGAAACAAATGCTTGCTGCTAACTGTTCGACATTTTAAATGGACGATTTGCTTGCAGCGAATTGTTATCAATGATTAATATTAACGTCCCGCATGCAAGACCATTAAGATATGATGACTTTTTAAATATTGACTTTCATAGGACAAATTACGGTACTGATAAACCCATAAAAAATATGTGTAAATGTTTTAATAAACTATTATGAATTTGACGACTCTAGATCGAAAGATGAAAAATAAAATTCTTGACTTCGAACAGATACAAGGGTTTATTTATGTTGCAGTCAAGATTTAATTTTATTTGTCCAATAATCAAGTAGTGGTCAATAAAAATATCAGGGCCTCTATAGCTACGAACGTCTAACAGTATTGTAATTACGTATTTCAGCAGTGCGAGATGCAAACCCACAGCTGCCTAGGTTGGTAGAGTTGGCTGTTAATACCTAATTGGGAGCCGATCCATACCCTTTTGCCTCTGTAATTTTAGCCGTGTCTGATTAGATGTTAGTATCAAACCACGTTACCGGTGGCCACCACATGGAGGTATTAGAGGCACTTGGCCAGAAATTCAATTCACGTCTGAAATAGATTAAACGTATTCTGTAGTAAAAATATTTAGCTGGAACGAGATTAGTAACAAATTCGCAACTTATTGACACAACAAAGACATAGTTTGCAGACCTCCAGTGATTAAAACGTGGTTTTGAGCTAAACTGACAATATTTTGAAAAAAAAATAATTTTCTTTTAAAAATATTGTCTGTTCAAAAAAGTAATTCCTTGTATTATTTTTACCTTCAATCCAATCCGCCCTCATACAGATCTATAATATTGATTGGTGGTCTACATTTTATTATTCTTTGAAATTATTATTCAATACTGGAGACAGCAGAGGAAAACCAATACCCTATTGGGATAACCATTAGCAATTTCTCCATTTATATAAAAGCATTTTATTAATTTCACACTATAATTAAGAAACACATTGGAAAAAAAAATAAACAAAACCGAAGTCTAGACGATGGTTTGTTTGGATATGTTGTTTTATTGCTAAATAAAATAATGTCTTAAAATAATTATAGCCAAAAATTGCATTTTTATTTATTTACAAAATGCTACAACAAAGTTTAAGTTATTACTTACTACACACACTCATGTTTCTTTCTTCTTAACAAAAAAAAATTTTAACAATACATTTTTAAAAGAAAAAAAAAATCTCTCTTCAAACAAATACTGGTAATACATTCATTTTAATTTACTATATGACATTGCCACACCAATAACAAGTGCAACAACTGTAAACCCTTGGGCCGCTATACGAGCTCTCATCATATATTGTGACATTTTACGATCACCTTTCCGGAAACTATAAAGACCATATGATAGTGCAGCACCAGTTGCAATGCAGCCTAATGAATACCAAAATTATATGTCTATTTATTTAAATTCAATTCATACATAGTGAAATTTGTTGTTATGAGCAAAATGGAGTTTCAGAAAGAACCAATCACCATCCGATTTGATATTCATAGTACGACAACTGTTGAATATACCCATTAAATCAACTGTGTATGTATTTCGCAGTTAGGTCGATAGTAACGATGTATCCAGAATAAAACAAATTATGATGACAACTAAAATGAAGGTGTCTTATGTTCTATAATAATCATGCATTCAGAAATGATGTTGTTAATAGGGAACGTAAAATACAGAACATAGTACGATGGACGCGTTTTTCCGAAGAAAATATTGGAGAGATCACGTACAAGGAATGTTATCAAACAAAATCGCAAACACACTAAAATGATAAAAGCTTTAAAAACGGCATATTGACAGACTCCCATAAACCGATGACATGAATGCTTCTCAAGACTAGGCTAAATAGAGGTAAGTTTGGGAAAATAAAATACATGCTGAAATACAATATTTCGATACGGCCTAAAATGGAAGGGGTGTTCTGATAATATCTGGTGTGGAAACAATAACTTTGACTGATCGTTCAAACAATATGTGTAAGAGGGGCAACTTAGTGTGAATTAATTGAGACACAATACAAATAATGAAATGGAGTGTTAGAATGGTTAATAAAATTGTTAGAAATCTATGAATTGAAAACAAAGGATCATTATTGACCGGACACCCCAGTGTATGACTAGTTCAGTTACATTTTCTTCGTCTGGTAATCGTGTGTTTATCGCCTCAACCTCCGACATTCTTAATATGTACTCGTATCTAAGGCAGCTATAGACAAAATCTTGTATTTGTGACATGATGGTATTCAAGTCATATAATTCAAGTCATATAATAGTACCGATAAACAATTTGACTTGAATATTCGCAATTTAAGCTTATGAGAAGTTTGTGTTGACTGCTACAGCTCAGTTAGCATTTTGAACAACTGCCACACATTTTGTATGTGTGATACGATATCTGTTTTAGCAACATCAAATAATTTCCAAATACTTAAAACATTTTGTATAATATTATCCGCCTTAAGACTGCATATCACCGTCGAACTAATAAGTTTCAAAAAAATAAGTTTCTTTGAAACATTTATACGTAAATTTACCAGTGAACTAAACTGCACTAGATGCTGCACTGTCAGCCAGCTCTATTGAACGCTTACTTGAATTCGACGAACACCATATAAAATGATATTTGCCATTCGATTGATTATTCGACTATTCTTTCCGAAACCAGTCAGTTTTTTACAAATGATCGGTACAACCTAATCCATTCATGTATAATTATTAAAACAATATTGTTTTTTTCAGTAAGGTGATGCCATGTCAGTTCTCACATATATATAATTGTGCTTAAATTTGAAACAATTGTTACATATTTTACCGTGCTCTTCAATCTTGTTGTGAGTCAAGTTAATAAGACCCTGCTTTCATTTGTTGCACAGCAATAAAACAACAACACTATTATTATTTAACTTACTCGGCTTTCCAGAAAACAGAAGGATTCCATCTAGAAGTGTAATTGTCGACAGTTACCTAGAATGGTGGAATTGATGTTAGTTCCTAAATAGTCGTGTCCCAGTTTTTACTAACCGAGTTAAATGTGA
Source organism: Penthetria funebris (assembly GCA_027564355.1). Classification (NCBI taxonomy): domain Eukaryota; kingdom Metazoa; phylum Arthropoda; class Insecta; order Diptera; family Pleciidae; genus Penthetria; species Penthetria funebris. Next base: position 17,783 of record JANSTX010054668.1, on the reverse strand, counting down.
TGATGGTAATTTATAACTCTGTTCACCTCATGGCGGTACATGTATGTTCTTGATCAGAAATTCAATTAATCAGGATGGTTGCCATACCGTTGGAACACGACCACAGCTAGTTAGTTTTAGCTTCACATAACACAGCAGTATCACTTACCGTTAAGTGTAGAAATTTTTAGTCGAACTACATGTCTTAGAGTATATTAGAAAGTAATGCAGTTTTGTGATTAACATTTGATATTATATATGTATTGAAAACGACAAAATTATTATCTTAATGCCGTACTATGTGTCCTTTGTAGCGTACCGATTAAGATGATGATATCTAAATACACACAGAATATGGCTAATAGTAATTTTTATATAAGAAAAAACAAATGTACACATTGTTCGTATAAGAGTAAAAACGAAAGTTCCTAATAGATTTTGTTTCAATATAAGAAATTGTGTATTAGAATGATGACAAACATTTTAAATTCTACATAACCATTATAATCTTATTTTGAAGACGCAATTACATTATTTATGTATTATTTTCATATATGCATCTTAGACACTTGAAACACGGAGTGCAAGTGGAAAACGGATAACAAAAAGTGTTCCATAGACTGTTTATAATATGAACAACAGTTTTTCTGGTCGTTTAATAGCTGTTTATGCAAATGTATGAATGTTAATAATTATAGATAATAGTATAATCTGTAATCAATTTTCTTACCAATTGGTACCAAGGGATTTTGCCGGAATTTTCTCATGAGTTTTTCTCCCGTTGTTTCATCATTATGTTCACCAATATCCTTTTTTAATTGGATCCAATCGAATTCCTTTCCATCTGCAACAATTTCTGTTGCTTTGCTCATTTCTGTTAAATATTAATAATTATTTGGAAATTTTTATATAATATTTTTAAAATAAAAAAAAAAAAACAAAATCTATTAAGATATGTCAAAACAAATAAATTCAGTTGAGCAATAGTGTGTTCATTGCACAACAAATATCGTTATGAATGTACAAAAAAGAAACTTTAAAATTATTTATATTTAATATACATTATTCATTAAAATTAAATTATTCAACAAATGGAAATAAAACTATAATTAATTAAAATGTAATTATTGATAATTTTAAATAAAAATATTGATAATTTTTAAAAAAAATAATATTGTGGAAGTATAGCTTCTAATCGAACGCTCTATGTCATTAAATAAAAAATTATCATGTCGAGTAATGTGAAGTTTTTGTGCAATTTTATAAATTCAATTTGAAAATATAATAAGAAATAATTAATTTAATAAATAAATAAAAATAATAATTATTTCTATATTATTTTAAATTGGTAATTAATATTTTATTAATATAACTTAAATATTAAATTTTATAGAATTTATAAAATAATGACATTGTAAAATTGAAAAAAGTTTTTAACCTTATAAAAAATGAGGAATCACATTTTCTTTTGTATTTTTTTCTTTTTTTTTTAAATACAAAAGAATTTAAGTTTTTCTTTTGTATTTAAATACGTAAAATAATATTAATCATTATTTTATCATTGTTTTATGATAAAAATTTGTACATTAAAATTATTATTTTGTATGTATTGATTTTTTCTTTTATTATATTAAATTTTTTATTAGTAATAAGGAAAAAAAAAGGAAATTGGTAAAAATTTATACATAAAAAATCTGTCCAATTTTCTTTTGTGCAACCAGTAAACGATTAGTAAAAGCGTTTCATTTCGTTTATTTTATGTTCTTCCAAAACAACTTGACCTAAAATGTATAATACATACATAATTTTATTTGTGATTTCAGCAGAATATTTGAGAAATATTTTCTAGAGGCGATACATAACAAAAAAATAAATATCTATAACAATTCAATACAAAAAGAAAATAATAAATAAAACGATGAGTAAGAAAAAACGACAAAGTGACTTTTCATGTAAAAATGATTCGTCTTCATCATCTGATGAAAAACAAAATACAAAACATGGAAGTAATCAACAGCATCAACAAAGTAGTGGTGGTTCCTGTACTCATATTAAAACATCACTTCATTTACCGAATTTACGTAAATTATACAAAGAAACAAACATTAGACTGGAAGATTGTACGGAATGCAATAAATCAACAGATTTATCACATGTAAATGGTGATTTTGAATATGACAAAACATTGTGGTTATGTTTGCAGTGTGGTAGTCAACTTTGTGGAAGATCTAAGAAAGGGCATGCACTTTCTCATCACAAGGTATTTTTTTTTTCTTTTTTAAATTGATTATTCTATTTTATTACCTTATGCTACGTTTCCATTAATCCCGATACGTTATTTTATAATGAACCCAATTTTTTTTTATCGTGCTTGGTGACAAATTATGTGTTTCCACTGTACCAAGATATCGTATCAACTGCCAGATTTACTTTATTGTTTTTATTAATTTATTTAAGATGAAAAACAAATATATACAATATCAAATCTGTGTTTTATTAATTTTATTCATATATTAAATAAAATTAGTAAATATACATAAAGCTTAATAATTTAATTAAAAAAACTCAGTATGACATAACTACCCGACGTGATATCTAGCTTCGTAGAAACATAACCCTAATCTATACACCATATGGGTGCACACAGTTGCACTACGATGTTATGTTTGAATGTGTATGTTTGGTTGCTTGGTTGCAGTGGTGGATCCGACTAAATCTTCGAATGATCCCATGCATGTGTATAGTAACATCAAATGTGAGTTCACATTTGAACTAAAATTGAAATTTACCAACTCGTATTTGATCACTCCATTTGTCACATGTCAGCATCATTATCATCTATCATCATCATCGTAACATTTACGCCTCAAGGGTGCATAGAACGGCCATTGCGATATTTTTTAGCCGTTTCCAATATACAAGTAATATTAAATGTAAACACAAATAATTATAAATTATAATTAATATCAAGGAAAATATAGGATAAATTATTTCACCACTTACTTTAAACTTTATCATGATAGACAAACTTATATGTACATACTCTGTCAATGAATGGCCATAAACGCAAACTCTGTATTTCGGAAACACCTGAGAAATTCCTAATATATGATATCAAAATGTTGACAACACTTGGACGTAAATATTGATTGACCAACTTTGATGTTATGCAATCACTATATTGTAATTACGAATTTAACTACCATCGCGTTTGCAGTCATTTCATTATGACGGTCTTTATTCTCCATATTTCGATTGACCTATTAAGTGGTATTTAATAAATGTTCCTTGAAAAATTACTCTAGTATGTTAGTTCACTTTCTGTTTTAGTAACTATAGATCCAGATATCATTATATCAGCTCTAATATTTGCCTCAACTAGATATAACGGTAGACTAATTTATGAACGCATTTGGATCAGCTTAATTTACTTTATTAATAATTTATAAATATCAATAAAATAATTGACTTCTTTTACTGTAATAGACTTCGAATAGTGTTCTCGAAATATTCATTTCATAAGGTAAGATAACATTGGCTTTTAAAATTTCTAACATTTGAAACTATCCAATTGGAAAATATTAGTAATAATGGATTGTTCATCATCCTATTGCATATAGTCATATACCGTAATTTTATATAAATTTTTAATTTTTCAAAAAACACAAAATTCCATTTCACCTAATAGCCTAATTTTTTATTTCATTTCATACAAAACTTGAGCAATTATTTCGTAATTCGTTGACATAAAATTATGGTATTTAAATAAAAAATAAGATGAAGTTTTTCTTTATTTTATTATATTGCAGATACCTCGTTCGGATTCGCATGCATTGGCAGTAAATACAACAACATTTGCTGTATGGTGTTATCATTGTAGTGATGAAGTTAATGTTTCACATTACAAATATCTGGAAGATTGCATTACATTTATTAAGAAGAAAATAAATAATGAACCTAAGATTAAAGATATACAGGAGACAATAATAACAACCGTAAATAGTATGCGTCCATTATTAGATGAAAGTGCATCATTAAATAATAAAAGTATAAGTCAAAATCAACAAATTCCTGGTATAGCAAAACGTGTTCTGCCAGAAGATTTATTGCCGCGTGTTCGAGGTTTATCTAATTTAGGTAATACGTGTTTCTTTAATGCAGTTATGCAATGTTTAGCACAAACACCTTATCTATTAGATGTGTTAAAGGGTGCAGCAAATTCTGGCGAAGGGTAAGTTTCAATTGTTTGTTTATTTATTATTCAATTGTATATACATATTTGTTCAAGTTATTTAATGCTAATGTTTATATAATTTTTTACATTGCTTCACAAATTTATCATAATAATCTTTTTGTATTTGTTTGAATTTTGTTTCTTGTCGTATTTCTTGTATTTTCAACAGTTTCTGTTTTTGGTATCATCATTTTATATATTTGAATGTGTCAAAATCATTTTGAACAATAGACGTATTAATATATAATATGTCTTATTTTTTGAACAAATGATAACCAAAAGTAGAATGTTTGTGGGTAGGTTAGTTAGCATATTTATCGATATTCAAACCCATTTTTACACTATTAATTTCAGAGCATATTATATTAATCTATTTTAAGTGATTATTTATTATTATATGAGGTATTTATTTCTTGACTGTAATCGTTGTTGATAATCCATCAATATAACTCTGGATGATCGTCTTCAAAATCTCATCTAGGTTGTGTGTAATTTCTGTATATCCTACAATATTCTGCTATTTCGCAAACGTTTTTTTGGAATTGCCTGTCTTCTTTCACGTTTTTTGCCATTAGTTTTAATGTTTCTAATCCGCATGATTATTATCATTTCAACAAAAGGCCAACTGGGTTCAAGGTGAATATATATTACATGAAACTTTGAACTACTTTCTTAACAATAAAATTCAATGCAAATGAGACACAACAATCTACTCATAATCCCTTTATAAATTTTGATTGTAATTTGCTGCCTAACATTTCGCAAATAATTCACGTATGTAAGACGGGGCGAGTTATTACATATGACGAGGGGCTAAAAGATTTTAAATATTAGGTGCGAAAAATGCGGATAATAGAATTTATTCAATGGATCAATGGAGAAAATGCATTTTGTGGTACATTAACACGAAGTCTTAATGGGATTGAAAAATCAGATATTGTTATTTGAATGGAAAACACGAATATAAAGTTTGGAACAATATTAATTGGGAATCTGTAATGTGTGTGTACGGGTAATATGAACCAAAATCGTAAGATTTTCGAGCAACAATCACAAGACAATTCAAAAAGCAACTTGGTTATTCCCTGACTGTCGCACATTTAACATAGACTATATAAATCACTGTTGGATTTACATAACTTCGAAATATATTGATATTGTTCGACTCAGAACGATAGTATAATACAGCAGATAATTTAACGTCTGACTTGTCGCATAACCACTTTCGACAAGATTAAAATACATTTGCAAATACATTAAGGCAAACTTGTAAACATGTTCTTGGTTTGATCAAGTATTATAGGAACGGATGAATCAGTGATGGACACATGGAATTTAATAATGAGAAGAAGAAATATAAATTGCAAAATCAAATATCATTGTAAGATTGATGGATAGATTGAGAAACAGGGCACAACATCTAGCAATAATATAAAATGAGGATCAACATACAGTGTCCAATAAGGGATTCACGTCATTTCAGTTGTTGAGAGGAGATCAGTTTCGTGAACATTTAAAGAATCTTTTTCATGTCGATGCGAAATAAAATTAGCATTACAACATCTTAAAGGCGGCATGGTACCTGCCGTTGATAATATTGCGCAACAATTGCTAAAAGTGAACTTGAACTACAGTGTATCTGGTCGAATAACCGATCGAATAATCGATCGAATGGGAAACATCATTATATATGGTCTTCGTTCGAAATTAAGCAAACATTCTTGATGACTAAGTGTTAAGCGGGAATGGATTTTGTCGCCACTTTTATTCCTATTCGTCTTAGATTGAGTTATGAGAAAAAACGAGCAACAAAGCACATTGAATAATGTGGGGTGTCTAACCAATCAATTCAAATATCTTCATTATGTCAATGACAGTGTCAAACTGAAACGGGCATACAGCTGAAACTGTACGAATGTCGATTATTCGTTAATGCTGTATATTTCCACGCGGGTTTAATCATATTTTTTATTATTTTAATTTTATTTTTTTTTTTATTTTGAATTTATAATGCATTTTCAGATTTGAATTGCCCGGTGGTAAACTACAGTTAAATGACAATGAAGAAATAATATTAGATCCAATTAAGGGAAAATTATGTTCATGGGGAAATTTAACGTCTACATTAGCTAAAACATTAGAAGAATTACAAAGTGCTGGTGGTGTTTATTCACCAAAACCATTGTTTCAACAATTAACAAGAATACGGACACAATTCGCTGGTGGTGATCAACATGATTCACATGAATTATTAAGGCATTTATTAGAAAGTGTTAGGTAAATTATATATAATAATTAGAAAGTTTTTGTATTTAAAATGTAGTATTTTTTAATTTGTTTTTTTTTTTTTGTCTCAAAATATTTTAGGGCCGAGGATTTAAAACGTTATCAAAAAGTTATTTTAGCACATATAGGTTATGATAAAGATAGTGTTCCAAATAGTGAAGATACTGAAAAAGCAAGAAAAATATGTAAATTTTATGGTGAACAAGTAAATGATCGAATTCTATTACCAGAACAAGTATTTCGTGGTTTTCTTGTGTCAACATTAATGTGTCAAGATTGTTATCATACATCGTCAAGACATGAAAATTTTCTTGATATATCATTATCGGTTAGTGTTGAGAAACCACAACCACCAATGCGACGTAAAACCAGTCCACCATCTACATCATTACCATTAGCAATTATACCATTAACAAACAGTATCCCATTAAATAATTCAACAATAGCAGCAACATCAACACCAACAACAGTAGAAACAGCAACGTCATCAACAACAACATCAACACCAATATCATCCACAACAACTTCATCATCAACAACAACAGTACCAACAGTAACATCAACAACATCTTCTGTAACGTCAACATCTGCAGCATCTGAAACATTACAACAACAATCAGCATCGAAAAATAATTCAAATCATGTGAAAGGGAAAAAAGTTTATAAACGTACCGAGAAACGTTTAAATACAACGACTACAACGAAAAAATTAACACCCGAACATGATAATTCAATTGATGATGATTTAATAAAATCAACATCACCATCATCATCAGCATCCAATGAACAATCTGATGCTGATGTTGAAGATAATATAACAGATGATACACCAGTATTTAATGTTTCTGTTCGAGGTGGTCATCCAATAAAATTAACATCACCGATACCACCATCACAACCACCAATTCCACCACCATTACCATCGTTTCCACTTCAACTCCCACAACCATCATCATCATCATCCCTAATGTCAACATCAATAAAAACAACGTCACCATCATCTTTACCAAATATAAATTATGAATTGCCATTAGTTATTGATACAAATTATGGAAATGTTAATATTGATAATGATATTTGTAAAAATTCAATTATTGGTGAAAAACACGATGATATTCCCGAAAATTCTGATAAAGATAAAGATTTAAGTGCTGCTAAAAATGGTAATATTTCTTTTAAATTTTATTAAATAATTTTAAATATTTAATTTGTTTTTTTTTGCTTCTCTTTTAATTTAATAGATAAAACACAATTGCCATTATCCAAAGATAATAGTAATTTATATGGAGAATTTGGTATAAGTAATGTAGGTGGAAAAAAAATATTAAAAGTAATTTCAAATAAGAGTCGAGAAGAAGAAAAAGAAGGACAAAAAGATGATGATGATGATGATAATAATAAAGAAAATGATGAAAAACAAACAATTTACGACAATATAAATAATTTAATGCCAACAGATAAATTAGAACAATTACATCTAAATGAAAATCAATTATTAATTGATGTTAGTGGTGCCAGTGGTGGTGTTGGAGTTATTAACAACAATGATAATGTTTATGATAATAATAATAATGGTAAAAATTTAAAATCATTACATGCAGATGAAAAACAGCCAGAAGCATCGACATCGATATCATCAATGCCACCACCATCCCCATCATCACCGTCCATTATGGATGGTTGTTGTAATAATAATTGTCGTACGAAACGCAATCGTACACATAGTCATACCGATTGGAGTACAACAATTGCACCACGCTATCAATGTCATGAAAATGAATGTTCAATACAATCATGTTTAAATAATTTTATTGCTGTTGAAATGATGAGCGGTTCCAATAAGGTCGGCTGTGATGCATGCACAGAACGATTAAATGGTAAAAATGGTAAAACAATAAATACAAATGCAACAAAACAATTTTTAATATCGAGTCCACCGGCCGTTTTAATATTACATTTAAAACGTTTTCAAGTTGGTCCACGATGTATGTTCCGTAAATTAAGTAAACACGTTGATTATCCATTTATATTGGATTTGGCACCATTTTGCGGTTCAAAGGTGAAAAACTTACCAAATGTTAATCGAAAACAAAAGAAAATATTATATGCACTTTATGGTATTGTTGAACATTCTGGTAATATGCATGGTGGGCATTATATTGCTTATGTTAAGGTACGTTCAAAATTGTCACAAGATGACCCAAGATGGAAATTTATTGCACATGGTAGTAAAGCTGAATTGGATCAAACTGATGAACAACGTGCATTATTGGAGGCGGCATTATTAAAAGATCGTCGTCGTATACATGAAATGCATTCGAAAATTAATAAATTGAATAAAGGCAATAATAATGGGGACGGTGATGTTGGTGGCGGCCGTGATGTTAATTGTAGCACAATTGAAAATGATAGTGATGATTCAACGACAACAACAACAACATCGTCTGGTGAGGATATTCGCATTGAAAATAATTTAAATGACTGTACTGTTGTTAATAACAGTAATGGTAATAATAATAATAAAAATAATAACAATAATAATAATAATAATAATGATAATGATATTGAGAAAGTTAATAATGATAATGTATTTGATGGCGTAGAAAATGATAATGGAGGTGGTGCAGAGGCTGCTGCCAAGAGTGCCACATGCGAATTAACAGATGAATCCAATATTAAAGAACCACCAGGAAAATGGTATGTTGTGTCGGATTCAGCTGTACATGAAGCTTCCAGATCGACTGTATTAAATGCTCAAGCGTATCTAATGTTTTATGAACGTATCTATTAAATTATATTTTAATTAATTAAATTTTTTTTTCTATACTTTTATGCATTTTAAAAAGTTCAATTTGTGCTTCTTTTTTAATTTATAAATATTTTTTTTTTTTTCTAAGAATGAATGTAATTATTTTACTTTTGTTAAATATTTTATTAATAATTATAATGTAACCGTATCTATCTATGTATGTATAAATTTATATGTATGTGAAATTAATTATTATTAATTATTGATTATTATTATTATTATTATTATTAACTATTCTTAATTATTATTATTATTGTGAAATACATAGTTTTTTTTTCTCCTAAAATTTTATAAATTTGAAAATTATTTAGGGATATTGGAAAATAAACATTGAATAATTAAAATAAGAATTAGAATAAGTATTTTATAATATTATCATAATATTTATGTTAATGAATGTATAGTATGTAAATGATGGTCTGGGTCTAGAAAAGCAATCATAGAATTGAATTGAAGCATGACTTAAATGGCCAATTGGGTAAAAAGGGGTTTGGTTGGGCGGTCAATTTAAGAATTAACATTCAATTCTACCAACCTTAGGCAACTGTGAGTTTGCAACTCGTACTGTTGAAACCTGTAACTAAAAATGTCAGCTAATGTCATCTGTTCATATGTGCATACGATGACAACGTTTAGCTTACGAAAACCGGAATAATAAAGACTGCGGAAGAGGTACAAAATTCGGTGTTCTTAAGTTGATTAAGATTCGATGGGTGAAAAATGGATAAGGGACTATATCATCTTAGTCTTTACGTCTCAAGGGCGACATTACGATGCTTATTTGTTGTTTCTAATATGAATGTAAATGTGAACTATAATTGACAATTGGTAAAATATGCGATCAAGTATAATTATCCATTATACATGTTGAATATATTAGTATAGTATTGCATAAATAAACCTTGATGATAGTCTGTTATTCCATTCGTCCCAAAAACGTCTATAATGGTCATGTAAAATCATTTTGATTTCTATAAAATCAAATTCGTATGTGGATTACAGTAGTGGAATTGATTTATTACAAAGTATAGAAGAAAAAGTGTAGTTCAACCGACTCGACTCCGATATACAAACGAATAATAACAGTAAAGTAGTGTTAAATGTATAACAATAGTTTACAGATTTTCGGACGAATGGTGCCTGTTTTAACACTTGTTTGACTGATGACAAGGACACTGTTTGCAGTCAACTTTGTCACTTTGTCTTACTGGGAAATAAAAAATCGGATACCGTTATATGTATGATGCAAATGTTGGCTCGATTAGCACATGTTATGATACATACGGATTTGGTACTATGAAAAATAATGGAAAAAGTGGTAATATGTCGATATTCACAGACAGACGACCTATAAATAACAAAATAGATCACATACTATAGCAGTAAAAGTTGGAGGAATTCTCTTGTATATTTTCAGTGATAATTATTTTGTTAATTGAACAATTTAAGTTAACACTTATGGAAACATATATGAATAAGTTGGCACTTTGAAACAAGTTGAACGACTTATGAATTCTACAATATTTTAATTTATGTTGAAATTTTAAAGTGTATAATCCAAAACTAGCGACCATTTCAGTAAAAAAAAAAAATTAATGCATTGTTTAATGGTTAACCTTTACTCAACAAGGGCGCAGTTGGTTGAATTACGATTCATTTAGTAAATTAATCCGCAGTTATTACCTTTTTGGATTCACATTAAAACAAATTTACAAACCCCACTGTCAATAATTGCATGTTATCATGGCTCAAATTATTTAGTTGGTTATTGATTGTTGATTGTGTGCAAGAAAAAAAAAACCTTATAAACTAGGTAGTTAGTTACTTAGCTGTTTTTCTTCACTTTTAATGTTACATTCTTACAAACATGATAAAAATAACAAATTAACATTTTAGTACAGTCCTTATAACCCTGCTGTATGCATGTCAAGTTGATGATGATATAGTTGTGCTAAACTAAGACTCCAAAAATTACTGTAAGAGACAATATCCACATAGACTGATCACCGCTGTTTTATTTGCAATTCATAGCAATACCAACATATTTCGGTTTGTATTATTCTCATATATTATATAGTGCTAATTATATCTGACTTACATACAAAGTATGGCATGTCATTTCTAGTATATGCAATACTAAAAGCTTATCCCACCAATGTGCCGCCCTTAACTTTACCTTTGACTGCACACAAGATCAATCCACTTAGAGCACACTTTAAGAGTTTTGGTCTGTTTTTGTGGTTGTTTTTGTACTTGTTGTTATTCCTGCAATAGTTATTTTGGAAGAAAATGACAGATACGATCTATTGCAGCGTGTGGCCATCGATATATATTACCGATATTTTGTTGTAAAATTACACAAAATAATATTTAAGAACACGTAATAGCGCTCTGTAGGTGTCTTATAGATCACATCAATTAGAAATCCACGGTGAATCTCAGTGTAGGCAGTCACACAAAACATGGCTTTTTTTTGCTCTTCGCAATACCGACATGTTTCGCTTTGCCACATTGTCAAACAATACTCATACATGTACGTCCTGAAACTATCATGTCCAATCAGATTTTATATCACCATATAAAGATTCTTTCTATTCAGTCCAAGAAATTTTATAGAATTTTTTTTTTAGTTTACACATAAAATAATGTGAAATGAAGTAGTGAAACTAAATTAGATTGTTTCACCAATTATCCATATTTATCTTTCCAATCTCCCAGCATGTTCGTGTACAAAATTTGTACTTACAGTAAACCACCAATAAATGCGATTCTTTTGATTGTAATTGGTACCGTGATGACCATGCACCCATTAAAAGCAAGTTAGTGCTTTAAGTGCGATTGGTCTATCGTTGCATATGATTACGTTTTTATTTTTATATTTGCACGTGACAGTCTCTTTCAGGTGCAAATCTCAATAGCAGAATTACTGATTGGAAAATTAAATAAAAATTTGACATGCATTACATAAAATACCTTATAGCGGAATCACACAGTCGGCACATTATGTAACCACTGCCACTATGCCATAAACATCAATTTTACAAATGTCACGATCTTGAAATTTGATCCCAAAGCGTTCAGCGTCACACATGTTTGATTCATTCTAAATACAACGTGTATAATTCTAACCACAACTCTTAATAAAAATGGGAAACATATAAAGAGATTAAACTAGATGAATACTAGTTACACTGCACTAACATTTTTAGATGCAATCAGACACTCTTTAACAGCCTGTTGTAGCTTAAGACCCATACGATATAGTGAATTCATCAACCACATAATTAAACATTCTTTACATTTTTATTATTTACAACACATTGGAAGTAAAAAAAATAACTACCAATTCATATATGTACTCCCTTAAAAACCCATAATTAGCATAGATTAAAATTATGTTCTATAAACACCATGAGTTGTCATACAGAAATAGTTATAAGTCACAAAATGTAAATTTTGTATATAAGTACTCGTATTATGTAATAAAGGATTTTTTGAATTTGAATTTGAATGAAGACAAGTCTTAAACAAAGAACGAAGGGGTGTATGTTTCTAGACAGTGGTAAGAGATAACACCCAGAAACTTTTAAATATCTGATGAGATGTAATCTGCATCGACTACTTTTTCACAACAATTTCAACATCCAGTGTAGTAATTGATACATGGAGTGGCACCTAAATAGGATTTGGATTCAGCAATTTGTTGATAAACATATTATTATTTTTTAGATGCTGATTGAAGAATTTCCCTTTCACCTATCATTTACTTTTCTGTCAGTAAAAAAAAGATTTCTACAAATAATTTTTTATAGATTTTTTGGCATGTATGCCTTTGTTGTACTATTATGTGACTGCGAAAATTGGAAGGTGATAAACAACATTTTGTTCGTCAATAGTTGTCCTCAGGTTACGTATTATAAACATTCTGGTCAAAAACAATATAAAACGAGAATTAGTGGAGACTGGCAGATATGGAGGTGATAAACAGAATTGTTAACCAAAGGAAGTGAAATTTGATCTGCTATACACTGAGGTGATCGGTCGCCGATATTGAAAAATCCGCACTTAATTGGAATCCGCAGGCTAATAGAAGACCATGTCGTCCGAAAACAAGTTGAAAGGGATGTATTGAATTGAAGTAAAGGATCGTGAATAATAACGGTTGTTTGTTTTTGCAAAATATGAGCAACGATTTTCTACATATTTTCCTCATACACGAAAACTCTATCTTCTAAAGATAATGATCTCCTAATACAGATCTGCAGACTTATTAAATGTACCGATGTTTTTTTGTCAAAAACAAAATGTGCAATTTCTCGTAAGCGGTTGGAGATAGAGACATGGTGTAAACGGTAAAATACGTAGTAATGCCTTCTACATTTTATACACATATGCCAGATATTCTAATACGACAATTAGTCTAAAAAATCGAAAAAACTCGTGCTGTTACGAGGATGTCAGCATCACATTTAGTTGCAAAATTTGCACGATGACTTTCTACATATTTCATCTTTAGACACGAAAACTCTATCTATAATCGTTTTCGAGATATTTGCATTATAAATAAAATACATCTTCTAAAAATTATGAACTCCTAATACAAATCCACAAACCTATGAAATGTACCAACGTTTTTTATCAAAAACAAAATGTGCAATTTCTAGTAAGCGGTTGGAGATAGAGACATGGTGAAAAGAGTAAAATACGTAGTAATGCCTTCTACATTTTATACACATATGGCAGATATTCTCCTATGTCGATTAGTCTAAAAAATCGAAAAAACTCGTGCTGTTACGAGGATGTCAGCATCGCCTTTAGTTGCAAAATATGTACGACGACTTTCTACATATTTCATCTTTAGACACGAAAACTCTATGTATAACCGTTTTCGAGATATTTGCAATTTAAATAAAATACATCTTCTAAAGATTATGATCTTCTAATACAAATCAGCAAACCTATGTACCAACGTTTTTTATCAAAAACAAAAATTGGATTCATTTTCATATTAACTATACAATTTAAAAAAATAAAAATACATCATCCATTGTTTACTGTTTCCGTAAATTAAATAAAATTATAATTTTAATTAGGGAAATTTGTGTATTTTGAATTATTATAAAATTAACTGTTTTTATTCCACTTCAATATACTCTTTTGTATCCAATCATAATTTTTGATGTTTAATAATAAATTTTCTACAAATTTTAAATAATTATATATTTAATATATTTTCATTTCATTTTAATTCTTTTATTGAGACGCTGCTAATTTTTCTTCTTGTTTTTTAACAGCTGTTATACATTTTGCCATTGTTGGTGATGATCTTGATATTGGATCAGTCATAAAATAATCTTTAAGATTTTTCTGTTTTATATCAATTTTATTGAAATCAATATTGGAACTCTATTTTGATCAAAATAAAAAAAAAAAGTTAAAGAAAAGGAATAATTAAAAAACAAAAAAAACAAAAAAGAAAATCAATAAATTACCGATGAAAGTTTAATTGCAGCTGTTGGTGCAACCTCTAAGCGACCATAATTTGTTAAATGTGGTGCCAATTTATTCATGCGATTACGCAAATCATCTAATTTATCATACGGTAATGCATTTCCTAAAACTTCCGAAAGTGCACGAATAATTTTCCAATCCTCTCTTGCCATTCCAGGTGGTGTAACTGCAACAATTGTCTGTTGTGATCGTCCTTCAGCATTAACATATGTACCCTGTTTTTCTGTGTAAGCGGCACCAGGTAAAATTGCATCCGCTAATAATGCACCGGCATCACCATGATGTCCTTCAAATAATTCAAATGAACATATATTAAAAAAAAAAAAACCAAGTAAAAATCACATTCACATCATCCACACCCACCTTGATAAATTACAAAACAATCTTTTGGTATATTCTCGCGTTTAATAACATTTGCATCGGCACCCAATAAAAACAATACCTTTGGTTTACTTGCTAATATTGATTCAATGCCAGTTTTATAGCCAATATCCATGGCACCAACTTGTGAAGCTGTCGTTTGTAAAACATTAAATGATCGCCAACCATTTTTATCAAGTGTACTAGTAGCAAATGTATATAAACTATTTAAAATAGCTGACCCGTCTGGTCTGGCCAATTGATCAGCACCCACAATAATAACCGGTCGTTGAGCATTTTGTAATTTTTTTGACCACGGATGTTTACCACTTACAATATCATTTATAACTGATGAATTATCACCTAAATGCTATAAACAATATTAGGAGATAACATATTATATAAAAATGAAATAAATATTAGCTCACATCATATTTATAAGATAAATCTAATGCTGGACCAATTAATGCAACATCCGTTTCATTATGTACATAACCTTTTCTTATTCTTGTATTTAAAAGTGGTGCTTCATATCTTGGATTGGTTCCAATCAAAAGAATACAATCAGCTTCTTCAATGTCTAATTGCAATAGAAATTAATTTTTTCCATTATTTAATTTTTATTTTAAAAATAAATTTTTACCTGCCAATGATGTATTCATAATGTATGTTGACCTTTGACCATTGCATTCTTTTGGTAATTTTATTTCAGTACATAAATTATCTGAACCTAATTTTTCGAATAAATCTTTAAGTGTAATCATTGATTCAATATCGACCAAACCACCAACAATACCACCAATTTTTCCCTGAGCATTACGTACATATTTCGCAACAGTTACTAATGCACTTTCCCATTCAACTGGTTGTAATTCATCATTTGGCATACGTAACATCGGTGCAATTAAACGTTGACGTTTTAAACCGTCACATGCAAAACGTGCCTTATCACTTAACCATTCTTCATTTATGTCATCATTTTCACGTGGTAATATCCGTAATACTTCACCGGTACGTGTATTAACAACAATATTACTACCAATTGCGTCAAGTACATCAATACTGTCAACTCTACGAAGTTCCCATGGACGAGCCACAAAACTAGTTTTTAGAAAATATTTTTTTATTTTAAGAAATTAAATGTTGTTAACGAGTATAATCGGAAAGATAATGAAGAAAAAAAACTTTACCTATATGGTTTATTTGTTAGTGCTCCAACTGGACATAAATCAATTATGTTGCCTGATAATTCAGTCATTAGCATTTTTTCTACATAAGTACCAACCTGAAATTTATAATATTTCATTTAAAATATATAAAATAATGTTTCGAATAGAGAAGTAAATAATAGATAGAAGCAAAATTTTAATCAGAAATTGAAACGAAGAATATTCTCATCGACAGATTTCTTGAGGCTAGGAAATTCTGTAAGTCCATTGTAACTGCATATTATTTACATATTATAAGGAACGGAAGAAGAACAAGAAGAAGAATAACCCAAAAATGCTATATTAATATTGAACATTTGTAGAAATTATGAATAACATTTACCTGCATATCATTACCACGTCCAGTTGTACCAAAATCATCAACGCCAGCAACTTCTGAAGCAAAACGTATACAACGTGTGCAATGAATACATCTTGTCATTATTGTTTTAACCAATGGACCAATATCTTTATCTTCAACAGCTCTAATAAAAAAAAAATATAGAACAAGAAATGTTTGTATTAAAAATAATTCAAAACAGGCAAATCATGTTAAACCTTTTTCCAGTAAAATTTATATCAGTAAAACGTGAACGATCGGAACCGAATGCCATTGCTTGATCCTGTAGATCACATTCACCACCTTGATCGCAAATTGGACAATCCAATGGATGATTCATTAATAAAAATTCCATAACACCTTCACGTGCACGTCTTGTCATCTCTGAATTTGTTTTAATACGCCAACCTTTCATAACTGGCATAGCACAGGCTGCCACTGGCTTTGGACTTTTTTCAACTTCAACTAAACACATACGACAATTGCCAGCAACTGCTAGACGCTCGTGATAACAAAATCGTGGTATTTCAACGCCAACCAAAGCGGCTGCCTATTTTTTTTATTATATAAATTATTGCAATTTAAATTAAAAAAGAAAACCTAAATATCATTAATTACTTGTAATACAGTCGTTCCGGGTAATACCATAACACTTTTGTCATCAACAAAAACTTCAATTTTTTCCGGAACTTTTGCTGGTACTGGAGCTGCAGCAGTTGCGGATGTAGGACGCACAGCTAAATTAGTTGCTCGTGATGGTGATGCCAACGACAGAGCTGCCCTAGTTAGTGGCGTACGTAACATTTTGTCTATAAATTTAATTAACAATTAATAACCAAATTATCGTCTCTATGATGATAGCGAAATGTAATAACTTTTCAATTACATAAGCAAAAAAAAAAAACTAACCAACTAAATCTTCTTATATTGTAAATATTAATCTGAAAAATATGAATTGAAAATAATTAATATAAACGAACTATTTTATTGTTTTTTTTTCATGAAAAAAAAAACAAAACAATTAACTGCAATTAACTTTATTTTTATTTAAGAAAA
>JANSTX010054667.1:0-10823 GCA_027564355.1 Penthetria funebris | reverse complement strand
CTATAGTACCGCAGTACGGCAATATTAAACAAATTTTTAAAAACACAGGCAAAATTAAAAAAAAAAAAAAATAGTGAAAGACAATACTAGTATATTTAAATACAAAAATATTACTATTAATAAATCATACTCGTACAATACGAGACCATGATAATATCGGACAATAAAATTGATCTAATTGACATAATTCATTAACAAATTTATTACAAATCGTTTGAATAGTTTAGTTCGCATAATGTGAAAATCGCCAATACAAAGTGATGATGCTGTGTGCTTTTGATTGTCGATCTTATTTAAAAACAGGCTCAAAGACTGCTTTGACATAGATTTCTAGAATTATGCAGCATACACAAGCCTTCCATGATATATAATAAGGTTATTGTATATATACATTATCTCAGTGTATTACAAAGTGTAATATATATATAATATATAATTTGTTGTTAATAAAATGGAAGTTGGCCTTGTAATGAAAATATTGAATAATACATTAAGTACCAACATGTAGCAAAAGAAAGAAAAATTATAATTAAATAAGTTTCAAAGTTGAATTATTCCACTCATAGAGGAGACAATATACATACGTAATAAAGTTGACATACATATTCAGTTGAAGAAATTTCCTTATTGGAAAATTTCTTTTTTTCAATGAACATATATATGCATTCATTCTGACGCAAATGACAGCAATTTTCATTATTTAAAACATGGAAAAATTTTATCGCAAGATTAATTAAAATTACAAAAGCTTTAACTTCAGTATAGTTCCGTTAAATATCGGCAATATTTGATAAATTGCAATAAACTTTTGGCCACACTTGTACGAGTGCATATTTTTTTGTAACAGAACCGCATAAATTAAATTAACTATACTACATGTCTTTCGAAATATCAATACGATAATGATTTTCGAAAACTGCAAACATTTTTATGATAAACGACATTGCCAGACCTAATTTTTATCAACTTATCTAGTTTGGATTGGTTAGTATTTTTAAAAATTTAATTTTGTTGGAAAATGCAACTTACATTAAATAATTTATTATGATTTTAAATGTTAGACCACCTCAACAGTTTTTTGTGAAAAAAAAAACACGCTCGTGCTATAGTTATTGAATTCCGTAAAGTTCATCGATGAACTGTGGTCATTCTTGATAACATCGATGCATTTTGTAAAATTTTCAAGACTGATCGCCATGTAATTTACATACTTATGCTTAATGCATCCTTGGGTATTAGAAAAAAAATTCAAGTAAAAAAAATCTTGCAAGAACATATCAAACAAATGTATGCACTCGCTACCGTAAAAATGATCAGAAACTCAAAAAAAAAAGTCTTAAACAGTATTGAAAACATCATCACTGGCGACGAAATATGAATCCAAAACTTCAATCACTATTGGAATATGCCAAAATAAACCGAAAGTAACAAAAGATGTTCGTTCTTCAAGAGTTTTTAAATAATTGATTACTTTATTCTCTAACAAATGGAGCTATTGGTCTATGATGATAGAAGAACTATCAATGTTGATTGGTATATATAAAACAAATTAAGAAAAAAGAGAATAAAAAATGTCGTATCATTCCTACATAATAGCAATGCTAGGTATCTTGCAACTTTTAAAACAATTGATTATTTAAAGATGTTAAATATTGAACAAACGTTCCGCTGACATTATTCATAAAATTAGAGTATAAATAATATATTTCAATATTAAATTTTATGTCACCTATTCTAAATGTTCATAATTATTAATTAAGAGTCATCTACTTTAATAGCTAATATTTGAAAAAAAATTAAAATTGTTAAAAAACCTATGCATATTTACATAAATATTGTAAATATGTGGGAACCAGTTTCAATAAAGTATTATGTCAATTTATTTAATTTTTTGTCTTAAACATCGTCGATTTTCTTGATTTCCTTGACTGATTTTTTTTTTTGTAATCTTAATAGTTTTTTACACTTTCTTATTAATATTTTATAGTAAAAATACGAATATGTTTTTTTAATCAATAAAATGTTATATTCTGAACTCCGATATTGACTGACTACACCGTTAACTCTTCTTAAGAACGGTTCTTCGACATTTTCGGTATACTTTGGCACACAAACCATACAATTCACCCATGCACCCAAGAGCAATTTACAATCACATACACTCTAACAAAGATTCTAATCTCATTCGTTCAATCACCTCTAGATGAGAATTAGATGTGTTGCCACACCAGAACGTATAAATGCGGAAGTTAACCGAAACACACCACTAATATGGATCTTTTCTGCTCCAGTCTTTTAGATGGTCCTAAAAAATCCCATGAGAGCATTCGCAAAGGCGACAGCATCCGTAAAGACGACAGCACCACTCACCCCTCATTAATGGACCCGTCGGCGATATTCAATTACTCAACATGACGTATCTCTGACATTGCGTCATCTGCTATGAGTGTGATATAGTATATTTCAACCACCCTCACCATATTTATATAATCCATAGGCATTTCTAGATTCCCAATTCCTGATGCCATGAGACTTATTCAGCAATTTATCGCCTTTAACGGAAATACATTTGAATATTTCAGTAGAGTTGTGCATACATTACCAGCTACCTAGTTTGTTGTTGACATGTTTTTCATCTTCTTCAGAAACATGACATTAACAACATCTTTTCTGCATCGTTAACACGCCATAACCTACATATATCGTAATCGAGTTGTTATCGGTGACATTGCATAGAGGTAAAGATGGGATGAGTAACCTAAATGATATTCGGTCACTTCATTTCTCACCAGTCCATCTATGGTTGGTTGGTTGGTTAGCAGTGGCGGATCCGACTAATCCTTCGAAGGATTCCAATATGCACGTAGGTGCCGTTTTGATTCCACAAACTCGAGGAAACCCGGTTGATTCTTGCAGATACGCAAGTTAAATTCATCTCGTGGCGTTTAGAAAACCCACCGGATCTCTTGGCCTTATAATTGCAATTTTCGATAAATTAGGTTGTATATACCCAGCAGCCTCTTTGCCATCAATAATTACAATATTAATTATTTAATCGAATGGACGCCGCAAAAGGAAAATATCAGGACAAAAAGTAATATTAAAAAAACATATAAAATAAATAAAAAAGACTTTAGAAACTAACAATATGAGTGCGTTCAAATAACAAAAAATTGTGAATGTGTTTAATTAATTATAAATGATACGTTTAAAGTATCAACATATTAGTAAGTAGTTCAAAATACACTTAATTATTTCGTAAACACATAATAACAATGAAAATTTACCGAAAAATTCAAAATAATATTTATTTTCAAGCACGAAATCAATTATACAAAATGGTCGTTTATTTCGAATTTTACAAAATGGCGACATATTTTAAAAAACAAAGTGAATGGCAATAATCATATTTAACATAACCAAACAAATCCGCCACATTTCAACCTATATGCACGCAACATTGCAATTTATATAGTGTAACTCATAATTTTGACAACATGCTTTGAAAATCTATACACATATTTTCACTTGTTTACATTATTTTAATTTTGAACGCACAGTACGTATGGCTTTTATTTGTAAAAATCATGTCGAAATATTGTCGTGTTGTAATGCAGAATTTTTTTTTGTTCCCAATAATTTTGTATTTCGTTTTAATTTTTTTTATTTTTTTACTATTTCGAAATAATTATTAAAAAGGTGTGGTGGTGTGGTTGCCCATTTTTATCTATACGAAGTAAATTTAGACCTTTTTTTATTTATGCAATGGTAAAATAAAAGTACTTACATTGGATAAAAGTGATCAATATATTTCATGACCACTTCTCGTAGAATATCCTGTCTTCCGGCAAAAGCCGGAAATTGATGTAATGACATTACATCTGTTTTCATTTTAAATTCTTTTTTTTGTATTGTTTTAGAATTATGAAATGGCAAGCCAATTAAAAATAATATATATTGAATTAAATTATTGTAATTGAAATTACATCACATTTATAATTATTTAAAATTTTAGTATTTTAAATTCAGTGGTGTTTTTTTCTTTTTTTTTTTTTTAACAAAATATGTTTTTTTATTTTATTTTAAATTATAGGTTACATTCCACTTAAATTTTATATTTTTTTAAAAATAAAATTACGTATACAAACTTTTTAATTTAATAGCTTGCGAAAAAAAAATCACTTTAATATTAACAGTGCGTATTTTCAATTAAACAAAGTTTTGTTTGCTAATTAGAAAAAAAAATGGTTTCTTATCCAATAAGAAATAAAATTATGATCTAAAATTTACGTAAAAGTGCGTAAGTGAATGAATAATATTTTTGTACTATCACTTTAATTAATATTTAAATTTATGTTTAATATATTTTTCACATTTATTTTGTAAAAATTTGTTATTTAAAAATTTAAAAGCTTTCTTTTCCAAAATTAATTAATTTTGATGTAAAAAATTTTAAAACTCCAGTGCTTCTCAACCAATAGTAAATTCTCTACTGACTGTCTGGTTGACTGGGGAGAAATAATTCCCAGCTGTGAACCAGTGAGTCATTTACGATGTGAATTTTAACATTTCGTATTTATTATCAGTAATATCGCACAATAAAGCCGATGTACATCGAATCAAAAGAGAATTTTTATTCAATGAGAATTATTGTACAATTGAAGTATGAATGTATAGATATGGACGAGTACTCTCAAAATGTTTACGATGATGATGACGACGACAATAAATGCGATGACGGCACATGAGCAGTAAGTTTGTGTGTTTTTTTGTTAATAAAACTTTTTGTTCTCCTCTAATTTTCGAATAAAAATGGCGAAATATTAAAGAAGAAGAGTGTGTTTTAAAAACCAAAATGAAAAAAAAATTGAAAAATATAAAAAAAACATTTTCGTTGATTCTTCTTTTTCTTCTTCACCATCATCATCATATTGAAATTTTATTTTCAATATATAAAATAAACGAGAATGATGGAACGAATGTACGTGTGCATTTAATTTAAAGAACACTAAACCAAGTGGTTTGTTTTTGTTTTGGCATATTTCATTTTTTTTGCTTCCATTCGCTTAATTTTTTTCAGAATTTTCGAGAAAGAAATATTGTATTGTTTTAATTATTAAAATAACAATACCCCAAAATATTCATAAGAGTAATTACAATTACAAAATTAAGTTTAGTAAAAATGGTACACAATTTTTAAAATAAAACAAATTTTCGAAACCTTAATGGTTATTGTGTTATTGAATATTTTTATTATTTCAAGGTTTCAAGGTTAATTCAAAAACTTTAAATAATAAGAGGTACAAAAGATGCGACCGAACAACTGTATTAAAGGTTCGAACTCCAACATTATTCGAGATATGACAAATTTTCGGTGAAAAAATATCTTTTAAAAATAAAGCTTTCACGATTCAAATTCACACACTTTTGATCGCTGCTATACATTTACAATTGCAATGTGTACCACCATTGCATTTGATGTGTAGCAGCGATCGTCAAAATTGAATACGCTTTTATGACATCCTGATACTTGCAACACATTCTTATGATTATGTTGATTCAAAAACACTTAAAAACTATATACAATTGGAAACTAAAAATTAACACATTAACATTTACCATTTGTTCCAACTAGAGCCAGAAAAATCATTATTAACTCAAATGACAATAAACTTAATAATAGTAATACGTTCAAATATCTCCGTCAAAGATTCACAAACACTCTCAAATTCAAGATATACTTTGACGTCATTTTAAAAAAAAAATTTGGTAGTTTTGCATAAATCAATTTAATCTACAATATTAAGCATCTCTCAATCTATTTCCCGGCAATCCCTACTATTAGACTACACTTTCACTTGCATGCAAATAAGTTTACACTCGCGTAGAACACAAACATCACAATCGATGATATAAACGGATCCCTTTTATGATTTTTTTTCTGACTTATGGAGCAGTAACAAATCGACATTTATCACCAGTGATCCGCTCTATTGGTGACATTATAATCGATTGAGCTCATCATGAATGCAACTAGGATTTTGTTCAATATTGGAAACTCAGAACTTTGGTGAAATATATTTAGTTGACCAGTATTATTATATCTCGTAATCCAACCTTGGACGCATGTGTTTTTTTATTCTATGGCTAACCGATTCATCAAATCTAATCGGTATGTCACCACATCTACGGAGGAAGGGTTTTTCTGATATCATAATTTTAAAGCCTATCTAACCAATATTCGGTATACATTTTTTCTATACAAGGAGAACGATAAATTCGACGATTGCTAATATGTCTGTATATTCATGTTTAGGTCCTGCATCATTATTAGTAGAAGTTCAAGGATTCTAATTTTTTTTCCATCTGGTGTGGGGTAGAATATTAAAGACCAAGAAAAAAATCTTGATTTTTTTATCGAGGTTACCGGTATGTATGACCACCTTAAAATAGATTAGGGGAGTAAATTTTGTGGGACAAGTCATCATAATTAAAAACGTCACAGAATGGTGGTCTATGTTAAACAGTGAATTGGGTAGAAATAATAATACGTGAAAATGTCAATAACAAATTCTCTGTAAATATTTTTTAATTTCGTAAATTATATCAAAATATTATTAAAGAAAAGCTAAAACACCTTGAACATTTACGAGCATCGGTACGCGTAATTTCAGTTTAGAAAATAAAATACCTTATCACATATTTTATTATCACTGTATATATTATTGGCGTTATCACTAAAGTTATTATTTACGATTTGCATGATTTTCTTATATAAATAAAATAGCACGTGTTAATACATATTGTATTTGTAAAATGGTAAACAGGTACTATCTGTAGACCAGACATATTAAATTAATTATAAAAACAGTTTATGTTTGCGACAAAATATTGATTATTATGTACTTGTAATTATTACATACAATTATCAAAGCCATCAAATCAATTTAGTATACTTATATTATAATATAAGAGGTGAACATTTAAGCTATATGAACAGTCAATTGCTACAACATTAGAGTTCGAAGTCAGAATGACACGCTTCAGTTAGTTTCCTCTCCCAACATCCCTATTCTTAACCCATCAATATTTTCAGCTGCACTATAATTTGGTTTTTACTAATCTGTATACCAGTCTTTGATGTACTCTCCCCTTTCCAGGTCATCATGTCTACAATCGGTATATATAAATTAATTTACAACATTAAATACATAGAACTAAATAATTAAAAACAATATCCCGATTTGCCAATCGTAAAATCATTGTCTGAATAATTTTTAGTCGGCTAGGAATTAGTATGAAATTTAGAAAAAATTCAATAAAATTTATCTTAAAAACTTTTATGGTACTATTAATTTAGAATTCTCAAGTAAGGTGATATTAATTTGAATAAGAAAATATATTCTATCGCAAAACTACTAATTAAGAGGAGTTTATCTGAAAATTAATTTATAATTGAATTATAATTATATGAATTTGAAACGACCGTATGATAATTATTTATTATGGATTTTGTTCTTTTACCATCTCGATTATATATATAAAAATTGTAACATTATATATAAAAATTGTAACAATTGTAAAAACAGTACTGATGAGAACTATTAGTTCCAAATCAGAGTTTAACATTTTAGCACTGGTGCTTTGATTGAGATACTTATTTATCATGTGAATTCTACAGTATTTTTCAGGTTCAAAATGTATGACAGATTAAAATTCACGATGTGCAAACCTAATAGCATAAATTGCAGTTTTTTAAAACAAGTACATAAATTTATTTTTTTTTGCATAAATAAATTCAAATTTTTTAAGATAGTTTTTAAAAATTAAAAACGATAATATATATTTATTTTGAACTGTGAACTATTTGTAATAATAAATTTAATTCTTTTAAATAAAGTGATTCACAATGATACAATTTTTGAATTCTATACAATTTAGATAGATAGATATTTCTTTAGATCTTTCAATCTCTCCTTAAAACAAACAACGTAAATTATTTAAATAATTAATTAATCAATCTGTTTTTAATCTACGTATCTAATCCACGTTTAATATAAAAGAATGTTTCAATTTGTTTTTTTATTAATTACAATTTTTTTTATTAACCCGATTACATTCTAAGAAATTTAAACTTGACCACTTTAAAATTTATCATATGATTATCGATTCGAAATCATTGATTGTTATTATTATTGTGTAAATGTTTTTTGTTTAAATCTGATAAAATACAAAAAATAGTAAATTGTCAAAACGTGAATTTTCATTTTTATTTGATAACATTCGTTATTAATGCGTAATGTATTTAAAACGTGTTATAAATTTAAAGAATATTTTATTCGAGTGTTTCATTGATTTATACTGTATTTTGTGAAATAATAATGTGGTCTGATTAACTTTGATAGACATGATAGGGTTTATTCTAAGAAATTTCTCAAAAAATTATATTTATGATAAGTGTAAAAAAATAATTACCGTATTTAGATTTATAAGCTTGTCAATTTACAAAGTTTGATTCAAATATTAATATTAATATTTTAAGTATAGCGTTCACAATGGTCCAGAAACTGTAGTACCGACATCCAGTCAATTTTTCTGTAGTTCTTACCACAATAAATATGAAAAATTCGAAAACATTTTCACACAAATATGAAATGAAATGATAATAGATTTCGATTTGAATATTGACGATATTATCAATTTGAACATCTTTAATTAATCTACTTCAAAGTTATAATATCAGTTATTGACGTTTATTTTTGGCTTGATCGACAAATTCGATCTAAATAAAAGCAAGTAAATCGAGGGATGAGTGCAATTTATTCGTCACACTTTATATATGCTGTTCACTCTCGTATTCAGTAAATAATCGCAACTTGCGAATAAAACAATTCCAGCGTAAAATATTGCGGTCAGAGTAGAAACAATTAGATAGACGTTGAAAATTACATTAATATTCTGAATTTGTTTGTTGACGATTGATGACGTTGCACGTCAAATACTTCTCGCGGTAACTTTTGTTTAAATTGTATTATAAATATATTCACATTACGACTATATATATACGGCAAATCTATTAATACTCGTAATATTCGGCATATATTTACAAGTGTTACACTTTTTTTTTTTTTAATTTTTCTTTTTTTAATAATATTAAAATGAAAATTTTGAAAAATTCAATGAACTTACACGTATGTTTTTATTAAAAACAAAAATCGATGGTTAAATAAAAAAATAAATATTGAGAAATTAATTCAAACATATCAATTGGTTAAATATTTATTTTCGAGTAAATTTATTTTTCCTAAGAAAAGTCATATGTAAATGAAAAATTACGTCATATATTAAAGTATCAACGGGCCATGCTAAAAAAAGAGAGATTTTAACTAAAGACTAATAATAAAAAAAAAATTTACACAAATATGCATACACCTTCTAATTTTAATTATACACGCTTTTAAAAACAATAAAATGAAATATTTGCCAAATTAGGACTACAATAGCACATTTGTATCGCCTCCATTGTCTACCACGTCCGGATCTTCTTTGAAATTATTAGAAATTTGCTTCCTCTTTGACAACGTTAAATACAATATGCTACAGGCTCATAATTTATCAACAATTTCAGAACTTATTTTCCATCAAACTACGTCGAAATGCCGTTCGTCCAATTTAAAGTTAAGTAATCATTTTATAAACAATAATATATTACAGTACAAACAATTCAATATTTAATTATTCCATTATTACATTACTTCATTTGTGTCGTATTTTAAAAAAAATAATATTTCATTCTTTAATTTTTTACGGTAATTTTAATTCACTCTCTGTACATAATTTAAAATGAGACTTATTGTCTTACATGTGAAAAATTAAAGTAATTAAATAAATTTCAAAAAAAAAAAAAAAAAAAATAACTCAAGAACACTAACAAAATAAATATTAGGTAGAAAATTTTGGTAGCCGTTGGTAATCGTAGCATATCAATAAGCAAATATTAGATATTGAATTTGGTATGTCTGAAGTAATTTGAAGGTAATCCAAGGATGTTAAGGAAATAGTAGACAAAATGTATGTAGGCATTGAGATAAGTTGAAGGTAACCATAGGATATCAACCAACTATTAGAGACAAAATTTAGTTAGAGTCACTGAAATAATTTGAAGATAATTTTAGGATATTAAAAAAATAATTTCTGTCAAAATTTACGTTAATGATTTAATGCAGTTATAGGGGGAAGAGGGGTAGAATTAACTGGTTAGATCTTTAGATAGAATTTTAGGCACGAATTCATACACAAACACCAAAATATCAAAGTTACATAAAAACTTACTGTCATTATTTTATGTTTAAATGGTTTTCAAAATTCAAATTTATGTTTAGAGAACAGGTTGAATTAAATAAAGGTAATAACTGGTTTAAATTGGAATTTTTTCATTAACATTATGTAAATAGGTATGTGCAGAGTTTAAATGCTAATTTATATAAGTGGCGAAATGCGAAATTTATTTAGCAAAACCTTTACAAATAATTGGACGTCGTACAAACGACGTCAAACTGTTTTACGCATGCTTATACGAATACTTTCAAAGTTAATTTTAATTCGAAGCGATTAGTAATTTTTCGAACTATATGAGATTCGGTCAATATCAGATGGACAATATGTGGTGGCTTTCTATTATATTAGATTATGCGTCACTTTCAACTCATATGGCGATTTATGTTTCGAATATAGTGTTGAATAAAGAAACTAAGTTTTAAATTTGTAATTTGAAATATTTTATGGACTTGACTCTTTTGCTTTTGTATTATAATGGAATTTAA
>JANSTX010054666.1:0-10823 GCA_027564355.1 Penthetria funebris | reverse complement strand
TTTTTAATTTTTAATTTTTTTTTTTTTTTTTTTTTTTTTCATAAATGTTTAGTTTATGTATTTTCTTCTTCAATTTATAAAATAAAAATTAAAAATTAGGTTTATGTTTTTGTTTTTAATTATGTATGTATGTATGTATGTTTTTTTTTTTTTAATATATTTTTATATATATAGGAAAAATATAATGAAGTGATGTTAATTTTATTACTTTGTTTTGTAAATGATTTATTTTGTGTATAGATAAATGGCTACAATTAGACCGTATAGACCTAATACTTCAGCGAAAATAAGAATCAAAATCATGCCGACGAATAAACGCGGTTGTTGTGCTGTACCACGGACACCAGCATCACCAACAATACCAATGGCAAAACCAGCTGCAAGACCTGAAAAACCTACGGCTAAACCAGCACCTAAATGAATGAATCCTCTGTGAAAAGAAAGAAAAAAATGGATTTTGTTTTTATTATTTTTTTTATATTTTTATTTATTTTTTATTTTTTATCAAGTAAAAACGATATAAAAAGGGTAAATTTTATTAAATTGATTCTATAACCTAACTGTTCTAAAGTATGCAATACAATTACTCTTGCAGATTTTAGTACAATTTGTTAAGTAAGTACTATTTTAAAATAATTTGCCCAAATATGAAATGATTAGAAATATTTTACCTAAATTGATTATAAATTAATTAGTTGCATTTATTATTAATATCAAATCAAAATATTACAATTATTGTTACATGTGCGTCTATGCTAGGCCACATAATTTAAATAACTATAATAAATCGATTTTATTGAAAAAATTTACAAAAATATCATGTAAAAATTTGGCAGTATACCCCAATAAATTATATGTAAACAAACAATTTTATATACTTTATATGTACAGAAAAAATGGTTCAAAATAACTGCTCTAATTGCAATACAACCATTCTTACAGAATTACCGAGCAAGTCTACCATTCAGTGTGTCATGAATAATTTTGAAAATTTGCATACACTGGAAGAGAAAGGAAAGTATGGGCGACATTGTAGCCAATGTACGCCATAAAAAAAAAATTATGCAGTAAGGCAAACTGTACGTGAATGTCTAGGCACAAGAATTGAAATGTCTAAAGAAAATTTATTAAAAATGCTCAATAAATATTTGCATCTGTACCCGTATAAAATTTAATTGATACAAGAAATACAGGAAAATGATCATATACGGCGGCAAGATTGGAGTGCTCGGGATTTACAGACCGGTAGAGACGACATATCATCAAGAGCGACGAGGCGGCACATTTCGACATGGCTGACATTGTACATAAACAAAATAGCCGCTATTGAGCCACTGTCGAATAATCAATGTGAAAAAGTAGTAACCCTCACCATACACTGACTTGACAGTATCCAATTATGTCGTGATGCGTTACTTGACGATATGTAATATTTTTGCAAGTTTAATTAATTATAATGCCGAATTAATTACACAATAAAAACTAAGTCAACAAATTTAATTGTAAAATACTATAAAACATTTAAAAGAATATATATTCTGTTTGCGATGTTAATATTATTATATTATATAGTTTATATAAATACGAAACACCCAAGAAAGCTTCTTCATCTCGACCGCTACAATACATGGTTCAAGATGTACAATTTCCGTTTTATATATGCAAGGATGAGGTATAGTTAAAATCAGTGTAGAATTAACTATATAGTTGATCTGTAAAACATCTGTATACTTCACTACAGTGGGTAATATAATGATACTTTCCACATAGATATCATCCTTTGAAAGAGTTTTAATCACAGACATCCTGAAAACAGAATTAATACTATATACGATACCATAGTGAAAATGCTCTCTTCCAAGGTGTAAGATCACATATAGAAAGCGCAAGTATCAGACGGTCAAGAAATTTCCAAAGACTTTCAATAAAATTTAATTAATGGTCCTTAATAATATAGATCTGAGCATTTTCTATATTATGCTAGAAAGAACTGGATGGAAATTTTCAGCAAATTAAGTAAATTTCCGACTGATCGATATTATAGTTTTTATATGTGAAATTCATTAAACGGAAATGGAACGATTATTATACTATTCAATAAATTTTATGCACATAAGAGATTTGCTAAAATAAATTGCAGTAGGGGGTAAACCCGCAATTGTATATACGACTATATATCTGTATTTAGCGTATATGGAGCTAATAAGTATAAGAATATTTTTTGAATTCAAAATTTCGAATACACGAAATATACTCTTATATACAATATAATGTTAAACAGCCTTAGCAGGTTTACCCTGTTGCAGACACTCTGACCTTGACGAATTGTCTGCTATAGGAATTTATTATTTGTATGGAATTATTGAATTCTATACAAATAGCAAATTCAACCAGTTAAGTCTATCATTTGTATAGAATGTTTAATTTTGTACAAATAACAGATTCCATGGCTCAATTTACTATTCGTATATTGTATGTTTACATTCCATACAAATAGTAATTTCCATGTAGCAGACAATTCGTCAAGGTTGGAGTGTTTGCAACACTTGAGTGAATTACTAAAAACAAAATACATCATCATATTGTCATTGCCAAATTGAAATGAAGCAATATATTCTTACTTATATAAAGAATATTTGGATGGTTCTTCTAAAGCACCAGCTATCAGTACAGCTACGACAAGACCATAAATGGCAATAATACCAGCCATGACCACAGGAATGATGGACTTCATAATTAATTCTGGTCGCATTACTGACATGGCAGCAATACCGGTACCAGATTTTGCTGTGCCATAAGCGGCTCCAAGAGCTGTAAATGAATAGAAAGGAAAAATTTATTAGAAGAAATTATTGAAACATTAAAATAAATTATAAATAAAATATGCAGTGGAAATTTTATGATTAAAACACTCGACAAACACACACACACACACTGTAAATCAAATCACGCAATAAAAACCTGTAATTTCATCAAAATTATAAACATGTCAATATAATTTTTGTTGGCATGAATCATATTAATTAATACCAATGAAAATAGATTCAATTTTCATAGGAAATATTTGTTTATTGTTTGTTTATTGGGCAACTGTCCATTCTGCAAAATGTATCGATTTTATCAATATTCCTATCACAAATTTACAAAATTCACTTATTATTTTATCAAGAGAAATAATGTATTATTAGTAAATTATTGTTTAAAACCGAATTAGTCATACTTAAAAAATTATTTAATTATTGGAAATAAAATGTTCGTCTTTCTTTCAGTGATAGAAAATGAAGTAGAACATACGAGAAAATAAAATTTAAATAAGCAGAATTTTCAAAGAAATTTTCTATTATTGTAATTTTCTAAATAGACTACTATTTATGCAAATATTTACGTACAGTATATGACATCCATGCTATGGTAATTGTTAATTCCGAGCGTATGACTAATAATCCATTTAACTCGTGAATTTATATGAATTTTGTTTTAATTTATATTCTTTAGCCAACAGTTTGTATAACCGTGAAATTGGTGTATGACGCTTTTGTGTACGAGACTAGTACTCCAGAGACAGTGATGATGAAGATCATGATTTAAAACTCATCACTAATACTATAAAAAAAAAAGTCTGTAAATTTCTCATGATTTGATTTAAGTATGTAAAAACGAAAATATGATTAATTTCAACCAAGTTTATCTTTCCATTTGTCCTGTGTTAAATTACTTGTTGCATATTATTTACTTCAATAGATTTGACGTGTTAAATGTCTGATTTAAATTTAATGATAAAGATAAGACAAGATTCCATAAATTCAGTCTGTTTTAAGTAGAATGGAAGTATAGTTATTTTTTTTTTCAGAACGTTATAAATAATATTGTAATTGCCACAAATCGATGGTAGCAAATGGAGTGGCACCACTCGACTAAAATAATTGGTAAATTTCAATTATAGTCATTTATTTGACTTCACATTTGAAGTCCTATGAATATTAGAAACGGCAAATTAACATCGCAAATACACATTGATTTGTAAAAATTATCATGATGATTGATGATGAAGAAATCGATTTACTGTATATTAGGAATTACGGATGGATGTATAATATGAATTCTAATGATCATTTCTGAAATAACATGAATATGTGGCTGCATCGGAATAATAATTTATGATAATTCAATAATCTTGAGCTAGACTTATGAAAAACATATACAAGTACTCGCATTTAATATAAAGAAAACATATGTAACAACACATTCGAATATATTATATATACATATATATAAATATATTAAAACGTTGCCAATATTAAAAATATAAAAATATTTTAAATAAATAATATATACTAAATTACAAACACACGATTTAGTGGCGCTAAAATTAATTTAGGCCATTATTCAAATAGTAGATATATGGAAATGTGCTTGTATGATTATATGAGTAAAGAGGGAAATAAACATTAATAGTACCTAATTTATTTAATTTAATCTCCCTAAATGAAATACATATTCAATTAACTTTTGATATGCTGATTTACATTTGACTATATTTGTATTATTAAATTTATTTATTGTTTTATACCTACACTCGTACATCATCAGAGGCAGTAGATACATTATTGAGCAGTATTGTGACGGAAACGTGATCACAAGATACGCAAGTATTGCGTCTTCACTAACAAACTAGATAACTTTGACATTAAGGTGAATTTTCATACTCCCAAGTTGTCAATCACCAGTTAAAAAACTGTTTTAATAGCCGAATATGATTTTCACACATTTGCGACTGTTAGTAATATCAACATTTGGCGAAAGTCTAGAATACCCCTCCCACCTCGCGGACGAGGTCAAGACTATCATTTATCGACATATCATTTTAAACGAATACGAATACTAATATAATTTTTTTGAGAAATGCCCCGATTTCCCGTCAGGTGACTTCAAAGAAATGATACCGACCTGTAAATATTAACTATAAGAAGAAGATACTGACGGAAAAGTAAAAAAGTTGACGCAAGTCATAACCTACAAATAGCATAAAAAAGGTAATAGGATTGTTATCGTAGGTACATATCCTATCAAACGTATATAGTCACTACTTTAGGGGCGAAGAGTGTTGATTCTGCATTGCAGTCCAAACACTAGTATATGATGTCGTAATACCTAACTTCAAATTAGAGTTAGTTTTTTTAAAAATATCTTAATATCTTAATATGCAAATAGTTTCAATTTCCTAACTCCTACATAGACCATATAATCCATAACTCAATAAGTTCGTAGGGTGACATACTGATGGCACCACTATTGACAAATTCATATAATTTTTTCGAAGTACCAAGCTTCAAACGATACGTATTGAAATTGATTCTATGACAATCTGACGTTTAGTTCACAAGTTACAGTGGTTTTAGTGACGCTACTTTTGTAATCTTCAAAATAATGGAAAAATCCGAATTTCGAGTATTGATAAAACATTCGTTTTTTAATGGGGAAAAATACCGTTCATGCAAAGTAATGGCTTGACAAGCGTTATTCGGAATCTGCTTCATCGAAGCAAATGGGAAACCACTTGGTTAGATGATTTTTAAACGCGGTGGTACAAACACCGATGATGGTGAACTCTCTGGTCACCCAAATGCGGCAGTTGTTCCAGAAAACATAAAAAAAGTCCACAAAATGGTTTTGGCCGATCGTAAATCGAAGTTGCATGAGATAACCGATACCTTAAAAATACCAGAAGCCAGTGTATTCACCATTTTGTATGAACATTTGAACATGAGAAAGCTCTATTCGAAATGGGTACCACGTATGCTCACAGTCGATCAAAAACAACAACGAGTCGACAATTCAGGCGCTGTTTGAAGCTGTTTCAGCTTAATAACAAATAATTTCTTCATGCGGAATGTGACAATGAATGAAACATGGATCCACCACTTCATTTCAGAGTTAAATCGGCAGTCATATGAGTGGACAGCAAAGGATGAAAACCATGTAAAGCGAGCAAAAACGTAAATGTCAGTTGGTGATTTTGGCCTCCCTATTTTGGGATGCGAACAGTATTTTATTCATCGATTAGCTTGAGAATGGAAGAACGACCACAAGCAAAGAAGAAAAAAGAGCTCTTTCACCAAGACAATGCACCGTGTCACAAGTCGATCGCAATAATGGCAAAATTGCACGAATTGCACTTTTTCCGAATCTGGCTTTCAGCGTCTACTACCTGTTCGCAGACCTTAATGAATGCTCCAGGGAAAGAGATTTGGATCCAATGAAAAAGTGATTGCCGAAAATGAAAGGTATTTTGAGACCAAAGATAAATCGGTTCGATAAAAAAGGCATCAAAATGTTAGAGAAGCGTTGGAATGAATGTATCACTCTTGAAGGAGACTATGTTGATGAATAAAGTCGAATTTTGCCTAAAAGTTGTTGTTTTATTGGTCATCCTACGAACTTATTGAGTGATGTGTTACATTGATGGTGATGTGAATTAATATTATTTTCCGTTTTTGATTTGATTATATTATATCTGCACTTGTATTATATGCATTGTTACAATTCTCAACCCATTATCTATATCATTCAAAAATATTCTAATAATCAATGAAAATCTAAATTTAATCCTTTCCCAATTTAATATTTAGAGTATACATTATTTGATAAAAATTTCAATTATTTCACAACTTGTAAATGATCTTGACTTTTACATTGTACAAATTCAATTCAAAGAAATCCGTACAATATAATCAATCATCACCAGAAGTACCGAGAGTAATATACTTGAAATTTACAAGTTAAATGTGACTTTAAAAGGGGATTCTTTTCAATTTACATATACTTATTGTTTATTCCCATAAATGCTCACATACATAACATATCACCACATATCGTCACATTAAAAAATTGTATAATGATAAATAATATTTTGTTTTATTAACCTCATTTTAAATTAATAGTGTTGTCAGTCGTCTGGCTTAGTCGTAATATAAATTAAATTACGATGATGTATATAAATACTAATATAAATGTTATATATATATAACTAGTAACTATATTTAAATGTGAAAATCTAAATTTAGGAACAACAAATATGATAGGTCACATAGCATACTCAATGAATACGATGTTTAACATAGGCACTTTTTAATTACATTCTTGAATCTCAATCGATTTTACTAAAAAATTATTTTTAAAACTGCATTAGTCAATTTAACACAAGTGAAATTTGTTGACTTTAATTCCTACTTCATAAAGGTATAGTTTCATTTTAACATAATATATAAATATAAGGAAATTGGAAAATTTTCAGGTTCTTGAACTGAAAATTTAATTTGGTTCGTTACACCAGCCAACAAAAGATAGCGAAAATTTTAATAGTTAAACTTATCAGCAACTTAATTCGTTTAATATGTTGATGAATTATAAATGAAATTTATGTTATATATAATGTTATCATTACGGCCTAATATAATAGAATTAATTGTAAAAACAACGTTTTTTTTTAAATTAATTAATAAGTTAGATCGCGGGTTGTAATATACGGTATAAGTTGAATAAGAATTCATGTCGAATCTCTTAAAAATTGTCGATATTTTAGAAAAATGTAGTTGTTCACTTAATATGTCAACAATTCGATAATTTTAAAACGTTGACAAAATAAATTCGTTTATCATGAAATGCACATTTTACAATATGTGGCAAATTCTGTCTGATTCTAAATTTGAAAGTTAAGGCAACTGTAGCCACAACCCGGGTAACGAATGTAGTGGACGACTAACAATTAAGTTACATAATCGATCATAGTATATGTCAATTAATGTTGTGTGACAAATGAAGCTAGATTACTCAACCAACCTTTACCTCCACGCAGTGTCACCGATAACTCAATCACATTATCGAGGCTAAAAAGATGGTGCTAATTTCGTGTTTGTCGACTGGTTTAAAAAAAACAACTCAACAATAAACTAGGTAGCTGAGGATTTATGCATAACTCTATTGAAATATTTAAATATACAACTGGATAATTATGATTGATCCTCCTATATTTTCTAGTTGACAAATTTCAATTATAGTTCTTTGAGTTTACATTTTTGATGTTACATTAATATTTGCAACGGCAAATTAATATAGTAATGCCTCGACGGCGCATAGGACAGCATTAGCTACAAGGGATTCGATAGTATTAGTCAACTAGGTGAAAATATCTCACCAACAAACTCAGGCACCTAATGATTACTCTACTGAATTATTTAAATGTAGAAACAGACAACTATTACTACTTTTATATGTTAACCACAATTTTTATTTCAGTTGAGATTTTAGATGTATAAGATACACGGCAATTTAAATTCGATCAATAGAAATTGTGTTGGTAAATATGTGGCACAGACTACAGACGAATCAATGAAACGCAAAAATATTCCATGTGATAATAGAATGGTAAAAATGTATCGCAATAAAAATAATACCTTAAGTCAAATTTTTTTTTGTATATAAATTGTTTTAGAATTTTTGTTTTTTTTACCATTTATACCCTAATACATAAGGGTGGCAGGTAATATAAAGCATTTTTCATAAAATAGTAAATAACAAAGTTTATTAAACTACACAACATAAATAGAAACACAACGGATGACGGTCAAGATTATTACATGAAATTTGTATAAGACCCAAATGTATAAATATGCACATAACTAGAGAAAGAAAAAGTTGTCCCCTTTTCGTTCAAACAGTATATGCACTCACTATATTATATTGGAGAAGTTAAGTATTGGATGTTTTTAATACCCTTCATGGCGTAATCTAGAGTTTTATTATCACACACTCTTCGCAGTAAATCAGGCTGTATTTCGGCAATAATGCGTCGAATGTTGGCTTCCAATTGTTTCTGGTTTATCAACGCCAATTTGATGGATATTAAAAACATTTTTCTTTATTTTATTTCAATTTAAAGTTCTCTGCTTCTAAAAATAAATCCCTCTTTATATATAGTATGTACAGAGTTTGTCACCTGAAGTTGCACCTGCTTTAGTCTGTCAAGTTAAAGAAATATAATATAATAGTGTGCATGTTATGTCAGCATTTAAAATGTTTGTATATTTTAAATCACAAAACGCGTTACGATCCTACTGATAGTATCGCAAAACGTCATATAGACGATAATAAAAAAAAAAAGGTTCGACCACAAAAAAATTTATGTCAAAGCGTAACCTTCAAAATTTGGTATTTTATGTTCAAATGTTACTGAATAATAATGGGTAAACAACCCAAAATGATCGTGTGTGATAAAGCGGCATTTTAGCCATCAATTCTACAGGTTTACATTCGTGTAGAATGTAATGTCATCAACGGCAGAATAGATAGTATCTCTTGTATTTTTCAATACCAACAAATTTGAAATTCAATATATTGAATATATTAAAATTTAGTTTCTTATTTCAGTTCGTGACCACCTTTTTTATTCGATACTTTATTATTGTCACTTTTAATGGTTTTTCACATAAGAACCGGACACCAATGCCCGCTTTTTTGATCCAACTGTATTTCAATGTCAAATATCATGATCGATTTTACCGCTCTTTGTGTTACCGATACCGATGAATTAATTGCTATATGTCGAAATTGAAATACATAATTCTATTTTACATTAATCAATTAAGTGTGCACACCAGTCAAAATTGTTACAATCTAATGAAGATTATAAAGAGATCTTTTCATGTTTTTTTTTTTTAATTTGTGTAATCTGCAACCCTATTTCCATGTAATTAATTTATAAGTAAATTAATTAAAAATAAATAATTTATTATTATTGATGTGACGGAAGGTTGTACGGTTTTAAAAACCACCATATTTTCATAATTTTTTATTAATTTTTATTAACCCTACTTGCAATATCTGTAATATTGACATTTATGCTACCCAAATTTGTCAAGAATTATTTTGAATTCTTTTAAAAATAAAATATACTCTGAAATTAGTTTATTTTATAAAGATTTTTTTTAATAATTTAGTTAATTTCTTTTTTTTACACTATTTATTCAATTAATTAGCTAATACATTCGTTGATAAATTTTTCTTGTGAACGATGCGGTGGCAACTTTCGGTAAGATGGCCCTTAATACTTTTTCGATGTATTTAGGTGAAATATTAATATTATTCAAAATTCACCTATCAATATACCGTAACTAACTAGATGGCGTGAGTAAATTTGGAAGTAACAAACATTTGAATAAGATTTTAGATTTATTTGTAATAATCACTAAATTAATGTACATTATCAACAAAATTCAGGAATTAGGAATGATTGTATGTGACAAAGACTAAAGTTTCAAAACTAATAATCAAATATTTTGATCGAATTTTAGATAAATTCCATACCTAAATTTTATAAATTATTTTGGAAAAAATAAAGAAAAACAAATCAACTATGTATTAAATTATGTGACCATGATGTCGACTTTTATAAGAGACATGATAACAACGCCTCATTTTGGACCATGACCTTTACAAAACAAGATTTGGATTCTATATATTGGTAGTAATTATAGATATGACGATTGCGCAATATTTTCTCCACCAAAACCCAACTCAAAGATAAATGTCGTTCATAATATTGTCATACTTAAAGAATACCAACCATTACATCATATAAGAGTTTAAGAGTGTATACATACAATCAAATCATTATATCGTATAGATATTGCTATTATATTCATTCATTGGCATTTCTATCTAGATCATTCCAACTATCCAGATTTGCTAATCTATCTATCTATCTATCTATCTATCTATCTATCTATCTATCTATCTATCTATCAAACATAATAACCAATATACAA
>JANSTX010054665.1:0-10823 GCA_027564355.1 Penthetria funebris | reverse complement strand
AGAGTTTTTTACTCGAAAGAACTCTCACGTAGAGTGTGAAAAGAGCGCTTATGTAGAGCTAAAGTGGGTGTATACACCTCTCTACGCGTAATTACGCGTAAGTTTTCGCTACCTCTACAAAAAAATCAATAGTAGACATGAACCTTTATAGTATAATTGAGTAGTGTTTTATTCCATACATTTTTAAACAATGTAACTTTGCAATCATTAGCGTGCCAATCTTCTATACTTAAACATACAAAACTAATGAAGATCTTTATAGAGACCTAACATGTATTTTTCTAATAGGAAAATCTGCTTTCCTAAAACAATCTCTAATTCAATGTAAAAAGGTAAGTAGTTTATTAGTGGTCTAAATGTTTTTACTAGACTATGTTTCAAATCTATAAATTATGTACACAAATGCAGTTGTATGCAATATTTCGTAACGTCTTTAAATTAATGATGTACCCAGAAAATATATAAATTAGGTATTTAATACCTTAATTACCTGTAGTTAAAGGTAATATTGTTAATTACTTGTAGTTATAGGTTATAGGTATTTGAATACCTTAATTACCTATAATTTTAGATGATTTTAAATTTTCTAACTTTATGGTCACGGTTCGTATCCTGCATAATACCAAATATTCCTTATATCTACCGCAATTTGACAATAGAAAATTATAAATTATTTAAACATTACAATTCCATCCACTTGTCTCTCATTTCATAAGCTGATATAGGCGACAATAAAGCTAATTTTTATTATCGTTACTAGAAATATTCACGGAGCCGTCAATTTTGTATAATTCGTTAGCTGCAG
Organism: Penthetria funebris; assembly: GCA_027564355.1. Lineage (NCBI taxonomy): Eukaryota > Metazoa > Arthropoda > Insecta > Diptera > Pleciidae > Penthetria > Penthetria funebris. Next base: position 10,018 of record JANSTX010054665.1, on the reverse strand, counting down.
TTTAAGTAACCATAGGTAGAGCAACTTACAATTATTAATTGGTCACTTCATTCAATACCCCAATCAAATTCTAGTATTCAAAACGGAAAAAACTGGAAAAAACTTACCACATATATTAAATGCTAATCAAAAAACCGAAAAAAATGTTACTTTCCAATGCAAATCATTTACTTGATCGGAAAAGGAATTGAATCAGTATTCTGTGTAAAGGCACAGTTCTAGGTTTTTTTTAGAGCGTTATACATATCAACGGAAACATTAGGATAATGGGACGCAGACGATAGGTTAATTCGTAATTATTAATAGAAGGTAATTGATGATAATTTAGAAATTGAATTGACAATTTAACAGAAGGCTCATTAATAATATAATTAACCAAATGCTATCTTTTCTGTTTACGCAGTGAAAGATGTTTGGTAAAAACATACGAGTAGTTGCAGAATTTAAATTTTATATCATTAACCAATCTATCTTGTAAATAGCTGTTAGATTCTCAGAATTTATTAGATTGTGGACAACCTTGTACCAAAAAATTACATAAAGATATTCTTGTTAGAATATTCTCTGATTAAATACTTCTTCTGCTGTGCTATTTTACGCAAAAATTCGAGAGATCGTTTAGAAGAATTTTGGTGCATAGATTCAATAAATATTGCTAAACCATTCGAGTATAAAATTTTCTTTTATCACGTGATCTAATATTTGGTCAATGCTTTCAAATCCTGTAGCATTGATAACGTCTTTGATTGATTACAAATATCCTTTATTTTATAACACAAATTATAATTTGTGATAAGTAAATAATTATATGTGACATCACTTCGTACACCCGATACTTATAGAACACATGTATACTTTATTTTAAATGCTTGAGTGTGCTGTTACAGGGGCTGGAGAGAACTAGATAGGAATTACAACTAGATAAGCAGATTAATAAAATCATTTTATATTGAGACATGGATAAAAGCTTAAGAAGTGAGTAAAAAGATTATTAAAAATAAATAGTCTAACCAAGCGCGTCATACGCGTTCACGGCAACTCGATGAGTATCGTCAAATAAGAAGTGCCATTAATTATGAGTGATGCTCCACTTGCTCAATTTAATGATGGAATCAATGTCTGAAAGTATAATATGAAGTTTAAAATGTGTATTAGTATGAGGTAGGAATTAGGGAATTAAAAATTGTGATAGAACCAAATGATATTAAGCGATTGATGTAGTTAGATCTATAAAGTGGTGATTAAGGCTCAAGTAGACCTCGTAAGAAGAGTGGATATTTAAGTACCCATAAATTACAGCTCATATGGGCTTATAATTTATTAATTATTATATTATAATATAACAATAATGATAATGTATATAATTATGTGATAATGATGTAATACGAGTACGAACGAATACAAGTGGAATAGTTGTCATTTTTAATGAAACTTGATGTTAAAGTTCCTCATATGTGCAAAGTTGGTTTTGGTCTTCTTCCACAACGTTTCAAATTAGAGTTTTCATAGTTTCTGATGATGAATAAGACTGCAAATTATTGTCAAAACAATATTCTGTCAATTCTTTCAATACTAGCAGCGACATATATTCTACAATTGCTTTTGTGCCTGTATTCACCAAGGGGTCTTCTGTCTCCAGTCATTAGACGGAGAATTGTATGTTCAAGTACTCTAATCCTTTCCATTTCGTGTGAGGAAATCGAAGATCAATGGCAATAATAATTGTATATGATTTTGGACATATTTACGCCGCGAGTGGCGCATACATGGCATAATCAGTAGGTCCAATTTTTATTTGAAAATTTTGTTCAGTGTTGAAGCACACATTTGTTAAGTCATTTGTCGAAATAGTATTAGATTCAGCAAAAGTCACCGTTACGCTTTATGGTCCGATGGAATCATTGGTCGATATATGTCTTCGAATTTAAATTAAAATAAAACACAGAAAAATGTTGTTAATATCTATAAAATTGGCTTTATTTGACAGATAATTGTATGGCAATAATATTTGTATATGATTTTGGGCATATGGACGCTGCGACTGGCGTAATTTGGAGGTCCAATTTTTATTTGAAAATTTTGTTCAGTGTTGAAGCACACATTTGAATAAATGGCTATGTCAATAAACAGAATTGGCGCATTTGAAGCGATGATAATTCACAAGTCATTTGTCGAAATACAATTAGATTCAGTAAAAGTCTCCGTTGCGCCTTATGGGTCAAATGGAATCATTCGTCCATATGTCATCGAAAATGATTATGATCGGTAAGTTACAGTCAGCAGTGAGCGGTACATATAGACATCATTACTAACTTTTTCGTACATCAATTGGAAAGAATTTATGTTTCCAGACGGTGTCACATGCCATACAGCCTGCATTAATTTACACAAAGATACAAAACACACAATTTATGAACGATTAATTTTACGAAATATACCTGTTAACTGGTAACCTCGGTCGTGCGATTTGAGGACATTAGATTCTTTTCTCTGGTGATATGTAAAGTCGCATGTCTACACCGATAAAATACTAGTGGATTCCAATGGCAATCTTATTACAAGTTCTAAACAAAAGGTTTATTTACTCGCCGCCATGTTCGCGTATAGTTCCAAGCTTGACGATTTCAAAAGGTTTCTCCATCGATTCCTAGGGTTGCTTCAGGGTTATACACAAATTCTAAAAAATCTAGATACTAACAAAGCACATGGGCCTCATGATATTCCAGGCATAGTTCTGCGTAAATGTGCGTCTTATCTCTCTCTACCGCTTCGCTACATATATATGGCGTCCGTATGGAAGATCCTTCCAATTACAGATCAATGTATATTAATTCAATTTTATCCAAGCTCTTGGAAAGAATTATTAACTTCAAGATCATATCTTACCTGAAATCGAATAAAATTATCCATGACCGTCAATGTGGTTTTCGATCCATAAGATCAACACACTGATGACAGCACTCTGCATCATTTTTACTATTTTGACAAAACACCAAACGGAGTCATCGTCAGGTCGCTTCAAGCTGATATGGACAATTCTCCTAATAGCGATTTAAATTTAATATCTGATAGCGGATGGAGAAGGCTCGTAATATTCAATGCGAATACGACGCAGTTGTGTCTTTTGTCGCATAAATCAAATACTCCGAATTCAACTATACAATTCGGACCGCATATCAATTCAAAACTACTATGGAATGATCTCGCATAATATGTATCGGTGAAGTCAGGAGGCAAGGAGAGGAGTGTTGTGTCCTTCAAAGTTGTCACACATTTCATTACAAAGGAAACGATGATACGTGAATGGTGGTGTTGACATAAACAAACGTATATCAAACAATATAGTAGTTATTAAAAGTATTTCTGCACGAGTAATATGTATACATATTATATTAAAGATCAATGAAAGGTATAGTGCGAAGATCATTCAAGCATATGCTCGGACCGCAGATAAAAGTGATGAAGATATTGGGGAGTTTTACGATGATATTCACATTGTTATACTAGAATCAGATGCACACTATTTGATGATAGTCAGTGATTTCGATGCAAAAATAGGTGTGACGGCGGAACCAGAAGAAGTGACAATTGGAAACTTTGGTATTGGTCAAAGAAAAGATAGAGGAGATTTTATATTAAATTTTTTATTGCAACAAAATTTGTTTGTTATGAAAACATTTTTTAAAAAAGGCAGGAATAGAAAATGGACATGGTTGAGCCTCGATAGGAACACCTAAAACGAAATTGACTTTATAATTACAAATAATAAACCGTCTGTGATGCACTATTACGAGAAGGAAAACGAGGTACTCAGGCGTTTAGTATATTTAATGGGGTAATAATTAGACAAATATACGAGAGTACAACGCGGACCTTATTACCGATACAGTTCAAAACAACGGTAGAATGAGGATGCTTAGTAACATCTAATAAATCCGAACTGCTTAAGGTAACTGAAGGTTTTTACCAACAATTATACAATTGAAGAAATCCTCCGACTTGAGATTGCGATATCAGCCTAGAATAATGAATGTGATCAGAAAAAATTCCAGAAATAACACCGGATGAACTACAAAGTGATTTAAAACAAATGAGAAATGGTAAGGCCTATGGCTAAGATGGCATTATGGTCGAAGTAATCAAATAAGGTGTAGTTGCACTAATTCAGGCACTCTACTTTCTCTTAAACAACTGTTTACAAAATGCAATTATTCCCGACGAATGGAATAACGCATTGATTACACTTCTATATAAAAACGATGATGTAACTATGCTTGAAAACTATCGATCAATAAGCTTGTAATCTCACATATACAAAATTTTCACAAAAATAGAAATTTCCTATTTGTCTGAAGGGGAAAATTTTTGATCAATGTCTACTGACGGTTATTAGAAATGATTTGGAAACAGTGTTTGTCACTCAAAGACTGCGAGTGACACAAACACCAATGGAAAGATCTATGCTAAGCATTAGTCTGAGTGGATCGAAATGGAGCTGGGATGGTCACATTGCTAAGTTGACAGATCATCGTTGGACACAGAATGTAATGGCATTGAGATAAAGAGAGCGGCGCAGAAATGTTGAAAGACCTCGTGCTAGATGGACGGATGATTTAAAGCGCTTAATTTATACTGCAGGCAATATGCTAATGACCGTGATTGATGGAAGGTATTGGGATGGGCCTACGTCTAGCAGTGGACTGATATGAGCTGATATTATGATGATGATGATGATGGAAGGTTCACATCTTATGTGCGGCCAAAAACGTGACCAAAAGGCTTGGATTTCTGCGTCATTGTAAGAAATATTTTAATCTCCATATATAAAGCATATATAAGGCTTCTAATGGAGCACGACCGTCACATATGGGCTGGGGCTTCGGTGAAAAAAAAAAAACTACAACTCACCTTTTCCAATTCAAATTCGCGAATTCTGTGTATACTGCCAGTTGGTTTCCTATTTGTTGACATTATGTTATTAGGTTGCTTCCGATTTACATTAGTGTTCACAATTTTTTAATTTATATTTTCACCCTTAAATTATATATTGTTTTCAAAAATTTTCCTTAATTCCTTTAGTTATTAACTTTCTACATATTAAAAAAACTCACTAATACTTAATTGTTCACAGTTGAGAATCGTTTCATCTTCGAAAAGAATTTTCGTTAGCACTTTTAATCATCATGTCATTCATTCTACACTTTTAATAGTTTATTTGCATTTTAATTTGTTTTCTTCAACTTTTGATATGTTTAGTTAGTTATTTACCTAGGTTTATTGGATGTTGGCCAATTATTAGTAAACATTTTGCATATTATTAGCGAGCATGCTACAAATTGCTATGTAAATTGAATGGTGTCTTGTTTTTTTCTTATTATTATTTGTTTTCATATTCACATACGAGTTCATATATTACAGCAATCATTCATGTACAGAACATACATAAGATCGTGAAAAGCCTGCTAAGTTTTGTTCTATGAATAGAAATAACATCAAATTGAGATGAAAATTATAGTGAAAACCCATTTAAATATAATCATTGATGGTGTGTGTATGTAATTTTATGAGATATAGAAAATTTATGAAAATTCATTTATTTATTAGAAATTAAAAATTCATCCTTCAGACACTAGACATGTCCATTAAAATGTTTGTTTCACTGTCGAATATATCGGAAAATGTATCATAAATAAATTGATGAATTTTACTTTCTCGCCTAAAAACATTACATTTACAATAATTTGTAATTTGTCATTATTTAATTGATTTTTCATAACCTCCAGAAAATTGGGTCATGTAATTGTATATATTAATTGATTTTCATTAAATGTAATTTAATATGATTAAATGTAGTTTTATTTCGACTGTCACAGATAATTGTGTGTCCTAAAATCTTCCGTTGATCCTTAATCCCATAATGGACATAACTCTAAATAATGGTCTGAAACTAATTTCAGACTGGGGGACGGAAAAATATGGTAAATTTCAATGTGTGTATGGCGGAGTGTCTGGTCTGTGCGACAAAAGACACATATATTCTGTCGCAAAGGCCAGATACACTTCAGATCCGGGCATACAATTTTTAGTTAATTTACTGCGCAACTTATCTGAATTTATTTCTCTTGGAACGCATATCAATTCCAAACTTCTATGGAATAATCACATATTATTTGTGGCCACAAACGTGGCCAAAAGGGTTGGATTTTTCTACGCCGTTGTAAGAAGAAATTTAATTCAGGAAAATATTGGCAATATATATAAACCATATAAACGACATTTAATTAATATGAAGCTTCGGTGACCACTCATAATTTTCTCGACAGAATTAAAAATCGGGCTTTTTCGCTTATTGATCAAATCACCGGCCGCATAGATTCTCTTCGAATTTTACAATCTTCAGACATTTAAATAAAATGTTCACAAATTACTGAATTTCGATTCTCCACCTCTGTCCTTATTAGCTAATTATTAAAAACTTATTTTGTGTTTTGAACCGTAAAGGGTATCCACGTCCCCTAAAATATAACTTTACCATTATAAGATCTTTTTCCTAATTAGCATAGATTTCTAACTTCTGGAACAGAAGTTGATAAAATTTTGTATTGGTGCTTAATTTTTTAATACACAACGAAAATACAATTATAATTGCTTTATGTTTAATATATTCAAGAATGGCATTCCATAAAAAAAAATTATGTTGTTTAATCAAAAATTCAATAATTTCCATGCAAAAAACGATTACCAAAGAATTATGAACTATTCAGTACAAAATCAACTGTTTCTGATGAAAGTACATCTGAGACGACAGCTTCGAATTCAGTCAGAAAAGACAACAGAAAATTACACTTTCGAATCAATATAACAGTTAATTCAGACCGCAACGTATAATTTATTTTGGGCATTATTTTATGCTGCCTAGCTATAGAGTTTTTAGATTATCACTAATGAAAATACGATGATGGGTTTTGGTTTGCGTCAAACGGATACGATTAGGAACCTGGAACGTTAGAACAATGACCGACGAAACTGGCGAAAGTGGCTCCAGAATTGAAGAGATACAATCTCGATATTCTTGGGTTGAGTGAGATCCGATATCAGATTGAATAATCAGAGTAAGATTCAAGAGCAGTGGATCAATTTGTAATATTAGTTTAGACATCACCTGATTATAAAGAGGATTTTTATAGCCATGGGTGACGCAAATGCAAAGGTTGGCTCGAACAACATGAACTGAGAGTCTGTTATGGGTACACACGAAGTAGGTGACATGAACAATAATGGATAACTTTTTGCAGAAATGTGCCGTAATCACAACATTGTGATAGGTGGTACTATATTTGCACAAAGAAATTTGGATTTCACCGGACAGACGTACCACAAATCAAACAGATCATATAACAATTAGTTGGAGATGGAGAAATTCGCTATTAGATGTTGGTAGCTATAGAGGCGCGCATGGTTTTAGTGACCACTACTTGAGATTATTGGACAGATAAAACTAAAACTTATAGCAGTCATATGAAGACAAAGATGGTAAGACAACGGTTCGCAGGCGATTTGGCAAATCAATTGGGGGTATGACGGCGTTCGACGAGACTGAAACGCAGTCACACACGCATTGATACAAATCGGCAAATCAATTGGGATGTGACGGTGTTCGACGACCGGACAAATCAATCAAGGTACGGTTTGCTGATCTCAAGTAAGATTCAGTAAATGGTAAGATGAACTGTGTACTTTAGTGAGCTATTTTATAGGCCCGAAGTTCAGGTTGCTCAGAGTCTAGTTGTATGAAGACAGGCTACAAGACGATTCAGAGATTCTGCGTGGTGACATCATATCCGCATTAAAACACTCAATGGGCAGAAAGGTGGTCGGCACCGATAACATATCACCAGAAATGTTGAAAATGGACTTGGATGGCATTCCATCAGTATTGTATCCCATTATTGATGAAGTGTCAATGTCTGATGATGTGGAAAGAGGGGTTGATAATTAAGTTGTCGGAAAAAGGTATCACCTTGCTGAACACGATAAAAATTGTTATAGCTATTATCGTGCTCATCAGGATCAGTTCAATTTTGTAACCGAGTATTCGAAAGGAACTGACAGGTTTTAGACGTGGTACGTCTTGCACAGACCATATCAATACGTTACGTATTATTGTTAAGCAGTCGATTGAATGGCAAATATCATTGTATTGATCGTGGTATGATGTGGACAATTCTAGAAAGTTATGGAATGACATTTAAACTAATGAATATGATCCGCGGTCTATATCGTGATTTACAATATAGAGTTTTGAATCGTGGAAGGCTTGGTGGTATTTTTGATGCACATTCGAGTGTAAAACAAGGTCACTATCACTATTGTTCCTACCTGTCTTGGAATAGGTTATGAACAAAGTTAACTGTGAATCGCATGGTATAATGGAATAAGATGGCGTTTAACCGGTCGGCTTGAAGATCGTGACTTCGCTGACTTGTTTTCGCAAACTGAGTCGGACATTAAAGTGAAATTGGAATGACTTAGGAAATACAGCTAACAAGGCGACGTAAAAACCAATGTTTCAAAGACAAAACTAATGAAAATTGGTATGTCGAGGAGATGTTCAATTGCTGTCAGCGGCTAGGTAATATATGAAGTAGAGGGCTTCCAGTATTTTTGGGAAGTTTTTTAACAATGGATAATGGTGCAGAAACAGACATAAGATTCCGTATACTAAAAACTTGGCAAATGTTTGGTATGCTAAATGGAGTTTGGCGGTGGTGAAATATCTCAAAAACTTAAGGTTGTACATTTTTAAAACAAATTATTTAAATAGAAGAAAGTGGAATTGGATGGGTCATACACTGAGGCGACCGGTTGGTAATATTGCAAAATAAGCACTTGACTGAAAGGGTATTAAAAGACTTCGTTCTATATTGTCATGGCGAAAAACCGTCATTTAGGAGGCTGGTACCCGTTCATTGGGATGCAGTGAGTGAAGAATTTGGATAAGAGATTGTGAAAAATGAGAGTTGTTGGTTGACGTCCTATGCTCCCACATGAAACTCGAGATGATGATGATTATGGAATGCAAATCGTTATTTTTATTCATTTTGTTGTCGAACAATTTTCTACTACCCTGGCAGTACAGCACATATCTTTCATATCTATCGCCCTAACAACCAACACAATCTACAAATCATATCACTTGTATTATATTTGGTCAAAAGATTCAAATATTTGATTGACGAAAACATGAATTTGTTACATGATGACATACAATAGTAACATTCAACAATTTAACTTAAATATATATGCAATTTGAGCTCGCGAGAAATTTATGCCACATTCAGATAGCATTACTGTGATTCAAAATCTTTGTCAGCATCACTATCTCTCGCCAAACAACTTTCCGTCATCAACGAACTAATCTGTAATAGTTTCGTTTTTAAAAATTTATGCGTATATCTATCTACCTCTGAACTATACTTCACATATCACGCGTAAAAAATTATAGTAAAATGGTCAGATTCCATCTCATCTGAATGTACATCAAAGTTATTAATTCTGCACTGCATGTGAGTCACGATAAGAAGCAAGAATCATATAAATGCGGTTTTTATATTGTATAGACTTAGAGCCGAATTTTTAAATCATTGTATATTCGAACTTCTCGCAACTGGACTCTGAACAACCTGGATCACCGGTTTTTTCAGCAGCTCATTAACAGATTCAACAGCTATTACTGATTATAAACGAATATTTTATTCTATGCAGCGTTCTATATAAGTGTTTGTAAATTTGAATAACTATTCCATGTTTTACCCTGTTCTTAAATCATATTGTGATTGTACAATTTCTTCTTTACTTTGTTCCTTATAGAAATAAACTAACTCCAATACTATGGAACCATTTATGTGACTCAGTATTCACCCATAGACTTTCTCAGCTTTCATTCCATCGAAACTCGATCAGCCCAACAACTTATACTTTACAGGTAAATGCTATAATTATTAATGCATTCACTTTT
>JANSTX010054663.1:0-10824 GCA_027564355.1 Penthetria funebris | reverse complement strand
ACGTGTCACTTTTATCTGATTTGTAAGGCTAAGTTCGAAGATGAGAAAAATTGGAGTACTCCTTCAAGTACCTCCCATACAAACTTGTTAGTCCTTTTAGATTAAAATTGGGTGCATAATATCAAAGATTATTATAATTATATTATATATAATTATATTGATTTATTAATTAATTAATAATGTAATTATGTTATATATAATTATATTGTTCTCTTGTAATAATAATAAATCATACCTGTAATTTTAGGCGGGTAACAAAGTTTCAAGGGACTATTGTATTTAAGACCATTCGTGTATCGTCTTGAAGGAATAATCGTTATTATAATTAAAAATATATGAAAATATTAACTTGATCAGAGAACTCCCTAGCGTACCTCCCATGTATAATTTTTACTCCTTACTGATTAAAATAAGTCATATGATTGTAACATTCACTAATTTAAGCGGAAATTCTAGGTACGAGATATCAACTATTTTGCAATTCTATTTAATGAATATTTGTATATTATGTTGTGATCCGTTCAACAATTTCCAGGGCCTACAATAATTGGCAATCAATTATAATTTTGTCTTGTTTTAGTAAGAGTCAAATTCGGTTAATATATAATTAATCGCTATCCATAATTTCAGTTAAATATGTCCATTAGAATGTGAAACTGACTGAACGGATAAAATATATAACTCATAATAAATACTCACTATTTTGGTAAAATGCAGTTTCTTTATTTAATTAAGCACAAATAAGCACATACGAGTATTTTTGCAATTACTAATATGTTATCATACATGCACACGTATTTGTATTTAAGTACTTTTCTTGTTAATAAAATATGCCAAATTACGTAGAAATGTGGTCTACATACATGTTAATTTCTGCATATTTTATAAAGCTTATGTAGAGCTATTTCATTAATAAAATAACTTTAAATAAATCAACTGTATTATGTCAGAAAATTGTCTTTGTCAGAGACTGGTCTGGTAAACAGAATTTCATATGCAAAATCGCAATAAAAAAACTTTTTAAATTATTGAATAATTAATTTTGCGTACATGAAAATGTTTTATGAAATAAACAAAATTGTAAGCTACACGATTAAATTATGAATATTTGATATCATTCATACAGCCAAGTTAATTAAGTTATGAAATCCATAAATCTGCTAATTTAAACGTTTTTTTTATGTTATTTTTCTAAGAGGAAGCTTTTTAGGTTTCCTAATATTATTTCAAAGACAACAAAACGAAGGTTGGCAACATTTGTATCGCAAAGATTATAATATCATGAAATTTTCATAAATAATATGAATACAATCCAATAAACAATAAAAAATTATATTAATATCTATGATATATTAATTTAAATGCTTTACTTGTTTCTTGATACCAATATAAAGTCAGATAATTTCTTAGTAATCAGAAAATTCGGCGGCAAATCCTATGGCTCCACATACAACTGCAAATATAGTGACGCAGATTTACTAATTCAAAAATGTATTCAAAATTGTATCTTTATTCAGCAATTTGATCTTGATTACCACTACCATTTGATCTTGACCATTGGTAAACATTTGGCAGAACTGCTAAAGAGAATGGGAAAAAGAATAATGTCATTGTAGTGAATTAAGAAAAATTTCTTGATTTCAAAAAACTTTTAACAACAGCAAAATTTACAGATTTTCGTATGAAATTATTTGTGAATAAAATTGAAATATCTTTATATTGCATTGCTGTCAGATAATGTATATAACACGCATCTGATGAAGATATTGTTAAGTACATAGTTCAATAATTAATGGCTACATTTATTAGCTTTATTAGTTATATTTGTTTGCATCATATAACTCACAAATAATGCATTATTTTTATGATAGTTGACGAATCACAACAAAGAATGTTTGAAATGATAAACATGAATCCCACAGTGAATTCACAAGATTTGTTACATACATGTATTGTTGTTCCATATATAATGAGAATCACATCACAAATGTTCGCAATATGCATTAGTGAACAAGTTTTACTAAATATTTAAAAGAAAATGTGACAAGTCTTTAATTCAAACGTTCATTAAAATTATTGACAGCGGGAAAGAATAACATTGGGAAAAACTCTTTAATTTTGTTTAAATTTGTTTTTATTGTTACGTGAATTTAATGTTATTATTTGCGTTAAAATTATTTCATAGATTTGTCTTTCCTTTTTTGACAAGCATAATATGCACATAAGCAAAAATTAACTTATAGTCTTCATTGAATAAAATGATTGTAATGTGAAAATCATAAAACATTGCTTCTGAATCAACCCCTTAAAATCAGTGTTTTTAGAATAAGCTTTTAAACTGCGTTTACAGTACAGTAGCGATGTACAGTTTTTTGACAACTATCATTGCAGTCGTAAGCTATTTGTGGAAACTTTTTTCATTTAATTCGTATCTAGAGTAACATCCCTTAAAGAATTTCGTTCCAAAAAATAGGAAACCGACATATACTAAGTTAATAGTATATAGACGAAAATGAATATTTAAAAATACTTGTACACTTGCGATTACTACTTATTAATAACCCTAGCAAAACACAAAGAATTCCTTCATTGAAAATTATCATACTTTTTTATCCACACCAACTACACGGGATTTATTATTTGTATGGAATGTAAACATTCTATACGAATAGAAAATTTAACTACAGAATCTATTATTTGTGTAGAATTAAACATTCTATACAAATGATAGGTCTAACTGGTTGAATTTCCCATTTGTATAGAAAAATTCAAAGATTCCATACAAATAATAAATTCAACTAATTATTAAATTAAAATATTGAAATGTTATTTTAGTTTTAAGTTTAATTTTAGTCTTCTCATGGTTTAATATACACGTTAGCATGGTTCCTTATTTATGTTCCTCAAGTTTTTATTTTTGACCCCCGCATTCGTAGCCGTTCTTGTCAAATAACATTTATCTTATACATAAATCTAGGGTTTTCTAACTCAAAATAAAATTTTATTTCTATTTTTAAAAGAATACTAAATCGAGTAAGAATATTAAATCAATATAGAAACAAAAAATTCTAACTTCTTAAATATATATAATAAGCTTACAAGTAAAATTATGTTTCTAAAAACGTAGGCGGTCATATATACTTCAAAACAAAGTTTAAAATTTAGCAGTTTTTTCGCTTTCCGGAAAACCGACGTTATTGAGATATAAAATAGTAGATACGTTACATGAATTTTGGTATTGTTGTACAAGCACAATATCGATACGATCACCAAGTCGTCCAACAGAGGTGACAACTGAAAAAATAATCAACAAAATTTATGATATCGAATTAAATGATTGCAGATTGAAAATGCATAAGATAGCTGATATATATTAAACATTTCCTATGAACGTGTATATGACATCTTATACGAACATTAGCATAACAAAAAAGGTTTCATCAAAAATGGTGCTTCGTTTGCTCATAATCGATCAATAACGCATTCATGTGGCTAGTTCCCAACGTTTCAACTAGTTCAACGTATTTTTCAAAAGTTGATTATATGAAACATTTATTTATCACTACACGCTAGAAACAAAAAAGAACAGTTGAAGCAATGGATAGATCAATTTATCACTCTTGATTAAACACGGATTCATCACAACACATTAAAGTGAGATAGTCAAAATAGTAGTTAGATTGTAGTGTTCATAATAAGCAAAAAATAATTATTCAACATATAGCAACAAATAAATAATTTGTTGAATTGATCAAGCTGGTGTTAAAAAATATTAAGTGAAATGTCACTCAAATCAACAAACAGCGGCAATAAAATGTCCGGTCAACATAGTTTTACTTTGAAGCATAAAAATGATAATTTATAAATTATATAGCATGTTGCTTGATTCTACCCTCGATTTTTTTTTTGTTTACAATAAGTTCAAAACATACGTGTAGTTAAAATAGAACTTAATAATTTTATTTGCCAGTTTCTTGCAAAAAAACATAGATTCCATTCCAAATATCATTGTCACAATTTTTTATACAAGTACGTTTACAAAATATTTTTCAAATTTTTCACTACATAATTACATAAACAATTTAACTGCAATCGAATTGATATAGAATGCATTATGAGCCCACACATAAATATAAAACCTGCAATTCAATCACTTTTACATTATAAATCAGTGTCAAATATTATATATATAAATAAAATAAATATGAATTAATTTTAAATAAAATATGTTCCGGCAATTTTTTAGGCCCTGGAAACAAAGTTCCAAGGGACTATTGTATTTGATTCCGTTCATGTAACGCCAAGAAATAAACATCTCAGAAAAAAAAAAATCACACAAAAGTACTTATAATTGGAAAAAAAGTTGATTTAAGCATGCCCGTCTGTCCGTCCGTCTGTGCGCACGATAACTTGAGAATGCTTAGAGATATCGCTATGAAATTTTGCACGTGTCACTTTTAAAGGCTAACTTCGAAGATGAGAAAAATTGGAGTACTCCATCAAGTACCTCCCATACAAACTTTTTACTCCTTTTAGATTAAAATTGTTTGTATAATACATACAAACTTAAAATTTTACATATATAACTGATATTATAATTGAAAGAATGTGTGGGAGTACAAGCTTTATCGAATTACTCCTTGAGTACCTCCCATATATATTGTGCACGATAACTTGAGATTGCTTTGATATATCGCCATGAAATTATTTACGCGTCATATTTATCTCATTTGTGAGCGATAGTTCGATGATGAGAAAAATTGGAGTACTCCTTCAAGTATCTCCCATACAAACATTTTACACCCTTTAGATTACAATAGAGTGTATAATATCAACGATTAATATAATTATATTATATATAATTATATTGTTCTTATGTATATACCTGTAATTTTAGGCGGGTAACAAAGTTTCAAGGGACTACTGTATTTGAGGCATTTGTTTATCGTCTTGAAGGAATAATCGTTATTATAATTAAAAATATATTAAAATGTTAACTTGATCAGATATCTTCCTAGCGTACCTCCCGTGTATAATTTTTACTCCATACTGATTAAAATAAGTTATATGATAGTAACATTCACTAATTTAAGCGATATTATACACTTTGTATTTGTTGGGATATATTTCTTTTGGCCTTGGATACGTAATATCGGCAAAGTTTCCATTATAAATAATATTGTCTATTATATCTAAATTGTGGACAGGGATAAGATCAACCACAAAAGTAAATTGAATTCATTGCCAAGTGCCTCGTAGAACCCACCGGGAACGCAAGGTTACACTAACATTATTTTAAACATGGCTAAAATTGAAAGAACAAAGAGGGGGTTGGTTATGCGACAAAATAATGATATAATATATAACTCCACTAAACTGTGTGCATCCCACAAAAGAAAATTACGCCTTTCCAGAATTTATTAACCAACACATAATAGTTTCATTTGAGACATACGAGGCGCAGAGTTAAAGATAACAATGTTTATGTCAATCAACATCTGATTAAACAAGCAATTAAAATATTAAAAAATAGAAAATCCACCGGTATTGATGATATCTCAAACGAGTATCTGAAATATGGTCGGAACACAATCTGATATAAAGATTTAATTGTGAAATTATTCCTTAAAGATTCTGCACAAAAAATAGGCAGTAATAGATTAGATGCAACAGAAATTGAATCATATACATTCTTCAATAAAATAGATTGGGACCTATATTAGTTATAACAGATTTTAGTTATTACATAAAGAATACTCCATTTTTCATGAAATATGAGTTAATATCACCTATTGTTATTGCCAATGCTACATTTTCAATTTGTATGAAATATAAACGGCTTTAGACAAATGAATTCTTTTCGGTAAAAATATTAAAATCATTACAAAATATTAAAATGTGTCTATTTATTGTGAAATTAATAGTGGTTATGAATGATACAGCATACACTCATATTGTATTAGAGTTATTGAATGGTGGTGAACTATTAAATCGTATTCAACGACACAATTTTGGTGAAAGTGATGATACCGAAGAAAGTTGTACATGCGCATCTCAAAATTAAATCGTTAGAGAAACATAGGTATGTGATCTAACGAAATAAGAAGAAGAAGATACAATGTATATGAACGGCGACAAATGAAGTAGTCGACTATAATCGTTTAGGTTACCTAAACAATATTTACATTCACACAATGTCGCCGGCAACATATACGTCAGTAATCGCGTGTAATCCACGCTACAACAGTGGTGTTAATAAACTAGGTAGCTGGGGATTTATGTACCACACGATTCAAATGTATAACTGAATAATTATAATTAATCCTATATTTTGAAATATCAATTATAGTTGCTTGAGTTCACGTGAAAACATGCGTATTAGAAACGGAAAATAAATCTCGATATGCCGCCTTTGAGGCATAAAGGATAAGATGATAATGATGATAATGATGATGATGTTGATGATATATGAATAAACAGACGTGCATTTAACTGTCATATAAGCAGAAAACAAGCAGAACTTAACAAATTAAATATAAGTATTTCAAATACATAACTTAGTTGTTTTTAAAATGATAACCAAACGCAGGAATATTTTTTTAAAAAAAATAATAGAAAATAAAAGACATCTAATGTAACACTTACCTAATTAAAAGAAAGCAGCATCAGGCAATCAAATAACTCGTTATTCTTGGTTTGTAGTAGCATAAGACGTTGTTTGACTTATGTGTCTGTCCCGCATCTCATCGTCTAACCTCTAATATATGCTTCGTTAATTGAGAAATTACATACAGAGTTATTAAAGTAAAAGCGACTATACTCGTACTTGAATGTAGTTAATATTTATTCTTATTGTTTATATGCATATTCTCGTTAATAACAACTAACTACATACCATTTAACTTATGTTTTATTATGTTTAATTATGTTGTACGAGAATATACAAATAGATTATCACTTTTTCGTTATTTGTACGTTATTTTTTTTTATCAAATTATAATTTACGAGAATACACTTTTTATTAAAGTGAATTTGAAATCGAAAAAACAAAAAAAAAAACACTAAGCATAATTTAAGCACATTCAAAATTGCTAAAATAAATTTGTACAAAAATCAATTACATGCCGATAATCTTTCGATTATTCACATTGTACATTAATAAATTACATGAATGAGTGTAATTAATAATTTAAAGAAGAAAAGTAAAAGTTTTTTTTATTTACTCTCATGCCGTATAATTGTTATATATGAGTTCTTTGCCAATTTATGCAATATATCAATTAATTAGCTATTATATTTTTGTTAAAATTGTTTAAAATCATACACTTTGTTTAAAAATGTATGATTTCAATATAAGAGCCTACACTTAACGATGTACTGTCTGATCTCATACGAAATAGTTTTAAAAAAAATCATGTAATTGTATAAGAAATATTACATAATCAATTCCAGATTTCGATATAGGGCAACAATATAGTTTAGATATTGTCTTACTGACTAAGGACAATTTTCTTTACAAAACTATCCATTGATAAAATTGGTGAAGCAAATCGGAAGAATGCCAAAGAATGTTGTGGTGACCATGTTAGCCCATGCATCATGTACTAACATTCTGCATTTTTAGCGGTAGAGTATCTAGCAATTATTTCGAAAATGTAACGTGATCAAGTCATCTTAAAAGAATTTCAGACTATTCAGCCTAACTGTATAAAAAGCTTCAATTTACCATAATAATATTAAAATGCAATACAATATTATATAACATTATATTGCATATTATAACCCAGATTTACATAGTGTTATTAGTTCACTGTTAATGGATAGGCAATTCAAAAACGAAATGAAATAGATAACTTATATACACATTTTTAAATTGTTACTATCCTCAATATTTATTGATTTTGCATTAAACAGTCATATTTTTATATAAATATTTACTAAAACCCTTCACATAAATGAATATATGGTGTACAAAGGCATTTATGTACCTATACTATAGGGCAGCGCAAAATAAACATTAGTTTGAAAACCTCGTAACTTTTTATTTATTTATTTTTTATATAGCCCAGTATTTTTAAGGGACTTATAGAGTTTCAAATAGATACAATTCAAATACACAATCGATCAACGAACCAAAATCATCGGCCTATATTTAAAATTGAACGGCCCATTGTTTTGACCATCAATATTTGAATGTGCGGATTCGACCTCCAGAGTCAACAAGGGACAATAAATAACTTTGCTGTCTCCGGCGTACACAGTTGAAAATATTGGGTGTTGGAAAACGAATACGAGGATACTAATATCAATTTTAATGCTCCTTTTCCGCACCAGGTGGCTCCAAAGTATAACCAACAGAATATAAAAAAAAATTGTTAAACATTCAGAAAATGTTTAAAAATGATCTCAGAACTGCAAAACAGGAAAAAAATGTTTTTTCTAGGTATTCTTTTCCGCAACCTATGAACATATTTAATTATTTTCTCTGAAATCTAACGCATATCATTAGTTACACTGGATATGCTTTTAAACTCAATGTACCTTTAATTTTCGTTGTGTAATTACTGAAATTATTTACGAAACCAATGATAAAAAACAATGTCAGCATAGAAATGTTTCAACTAATTTAAGCAAATTTTTTAGAAGACAAGTTTAGCGGTCCTTCCACATGCCCCACGCGGCTCTTCCAACGTTTCATCCCCCTTCATCGTCCTCAAAAAAATGACATTAGTATTCTCGTATATTTGTTTTAAATTCTCTATCCCAAAAAGTATAGTCTCGTTCTCTACCACAGTACTAGCATAGATGCGAAATAAGATCGTACTATCAAATATGAGCAATAGTTCCAAATAATGTGGTACTAATAAAGTTACTTAAAATAATTATTTTTATTATTTGCTGACACGGAACGTAAATAATTAATTTCAATAGTGAACTAATGTGGGTTAATATATATGATTATATAATGATATTGATTAGTCATTAGAGATAACTTACAACTATATCCATTATCTTAATGTTTGATTTTTAACAGTTTTGTAATGCACAATATTAGTTTTAGTTTTTTTTTTTTACTTTTTTTTTTTGCCAATCCAAACTTTATCCACAAAAACACACTGCCCCGAGCTTTAATATATTTGATGTAGTCAATTATTATATTCTATTTATCTATTTAATATGGTGTTTGACTATTAATAACAAGTTAAGTAATATATGCATATTAATTTTTATTTTAATCGAACAACTTCAATGAAACTTCACACTAATATCGATAAATATGAAGTCAAAAGTTGATATGTACAAAAAAGGTAGAGAATAATATACTTTCTCGTCATTTAATAGAAAACATGGTTTTAAAATTAATATGCACAATATAAAAAAAAATTAAAAACTCACGATACATTTCAAGTGCACTAAGTAAACAAGGAATAAACTTTTAATGTTTAAAGAGTCATATATGGACTTCAGTCTTCAGTCCATGAAGAGTTTAATGTTGCTTACTACAAAATTTACACGAAATTATCTGTTTTTTTTTACATTAATAATTAATAAAAGTTTCTATCCTTCATAAATTATATATCAAAAACAATAAAATAAAATTTAAACTTGAACAGAAGTACACCAATGAATCAATATTTTTTCAACTATTTCTATTTTTTTATTATTTATCATCTAGAACCCTTCGTTAACAGCAATATTTTCAGTAAAATCGCTTATTTATACTGAAATAAGCGTTCGATTGCATGGAAATCAACAAAAAAATATGTGATTATGATTAGCAATATTTATTAATTTTTTCAATTTTAATTCGTACATAATAAGATCGATTGTTTATTGAAATGAATAATTTTGAGCAGGTTTAATGAACCTATTGATTCCAAATTAAAATTTAAAAATTTGGACATACATGGTGATATCTGTTTATTTTTGAAAAACGTCAAAGTCCCGACAATACATCGTAATTTTAAAACATCTGAAAGCTAATTTATGAGGACGAAATTCTGGATTTATTGCAAAACTACTAAAATCTCTTCTACCCATAAATGTACAAAGTGATAATTATGCGCTTGTTAAAATTTCGAGTACAGTTGATATTCGCTTTTCTGTACCTATGACTGCTGTTTTAATTGGTATCAATTTTTAAAGGTATAATTGAATATACAAAAGATCAGAGCACTAAGTGTATTATATGGAGTAATAATGTACCATCATATTTAAATTTATAGTGTATTTACAAATATGTAAATTTATATTAATATATACAATTTCTTATACATATAAAGGTAACATAGTTTAGTTACACATAAGTAAAGACATAAATTACGTAACAAAATGAATTATTTTAGTATGTAATATCGAATGTGTACAAATACTAGCACGGATATCTTCTTACAGTTCATATTTGACAATTAATTTTGAAACTAATGTAATGATGAACTGCTATTATCTGGATTAATTACAATACAACCGAAGTATTAGTCGATTTATACAATACTCCACTGAAGCATAAAATGACATTATTGGTTAATTTACAAGTATTCCAGGTAACG
Organism: Penthetria funebris; assembly: GCA_027564355.1. Taxonomy (NCBI): domain Eukaryota; kingdom Metazoa; phylum Arthropoda; class Insecta; order Diptera; family Pleciidae; genus Penthetria; species Penthetria funebris. The sequence continues at coordinate 274 of JANSTX010054663.1, read as the reverse complement.
AGAACGAGTTAATCGTAGCAAGTTGCTTGAATCTTAAAAATAATGATGATGATGATGTAACTTCAAATCTTACAACTACAACTCGAAAATATCAATTTGTATTTATTTTGGTTGATGTGAAAGGCTAGGTGAAGGACGGGATGATACATTATATATATATTTCATGGGCGTAGCGTCCATGAATTCAATGCATTCAGTGAATGCGTTGAAATTATAACTTAAAATGAATAATAATATTTCAATTGTTTTTTATTTAGTTAAATAACTAAATTTT
>JANSTX010054662.1:0-10825 GCA_027564355.1 Penthetria funebris | reverse complement strand
AAGTGACACATGCATAATTTCATGGCGATATGTCAATGCAATCTCAAGTTATCGTGCGCAATATACATGTGAGGTACACCAAGGAGTAATCTGATTAATCTCATACTCCCACACATTCTTTAAATTGTAATATCAGTTATATATGTAAAAATTGATGTTTGTATATATGATACAAATAATTTTAATCTAAAAGGAGTAAAAAGTTTGTAAGGGAGGTACTTTAAGGAGTACTACAATTTTCCTCATCTTCGAACTTAAGCTCACAAATGAGATAAAAATGACGCGTACATAATTTAATGGCGATATGTCAAAACAATCTAAAATTATCCTGACGACATTCTAATGAAAATGTCTTGATACCAATTGATCAGAAACTGTTAGTATATATAATGTCGTGGACATTTTATTTGGTCTCGGTTTATCACAGATAAACTATATTTAAGGAATATATAATAAATAACAGAAGACTAGATCTAATTCTGGGCTCTACGCCTGATTCTATTTCTATTGTTTTACCAATGAAACACGAAAACATTCACCATAAATCACTAGTGATTGAATTGGATTTTGACGTCGTGAAACATATTTAAGATATTGCTTATACTATATGACACTGGGCAATGCTAGGTGGAAAGGGCTACCTACATGCAGATTATCTAGGATCACTTGGTCCGAGTTTGGGCAGAGTAAAACGGAACAAATTCCCAGCACTTTCTCAGCAGAGATATAGACTGCTGGGTAGGCATATACTACCCAATCTATCGAAAATTGCAACCATGAGACCAAGAGATCTGGATGCTTTTCTAAACTCGAGTTTGTGATATCAAAATGACACATACGTGCTAATTAGGATCCTTCAAAGGCTTAGTCGGATCCGCCACTGCTAACCAACCTAACCAACCATTCATAAAAAATAAAGAAAAAGAACGAAACATCCGCCTTGGTACAATGGCACACTAATCAAGCTCTGAAATAAAAACAAATCGCACCTTCCGTATATATGTGACAGTTGGGATAATTCAACACTATCGTACATACACATTCCAAGGGAAAAAATAAGTTTGGAAACTATCAAAGATTTCTGCATAATATATAACTTCGTAAAATTCAAAAGAATTTAGTTTGGGATCCGAAGAAATTTTTCGATTTTACAAAACGAAAAACCTAGTGTCTTAATGACTGTTAATGACGACGCTGTGGACAGTGAATCAGATACAAATTACTGTGTTGAACATCGGTCATATACGGATACGGATATTCTTAACGCTCTGTCATCCATTGATGCCAATAAGGGTATGGGTCCTGATTTAGTGCCGTCATTGATATTAAAATACTGTGCTGTATCTTTATCTACACCGTTATGTTTTATATTCAATAATTCAATAGAATTAGGTATTTTTCCGACGATGTGGAAAATTTCACATATTACTTCAATCTTTAAATTTGGTTCCAAAAGGTTGATGAACAGTTATAGGGCTATTGCTACACCACCAACTATTGCCAAAACTTTTTAAGTTAATTTGTTTGCAACTCACTGTCTGCTGAGGGGAAAATTATAATCCTTAACATTTCTAAATGTATAACACTACTACATTTCACAGAAAATATGATCCTATAATTGCGGATTATTAACCAGATGATTGTCCACTAACCCGTACATTTTGTGTCCATGATTTAGGAGTGTTGTTGGGACACTAAGTTATCATTCAACAAACACAATGACTTCATAACATCTAAATAAGTTGTACCGAAATGTATTGTTTTCATGCACTAAAAAGTGTCTATTGTGTCTTTGTCCGTTTCATTTTAGAGTGTCTAATTATTGTTTGGTCTTGATGTAAGAAAATGCGGTCTTGACTTGAACAGATTGAATGCAAAAAGTGACGATACACAAGACAGAAAGTTGAGGAGAAATAGATTGAGAAGTAGGAGGACCGATCTTGAATTAGGAATAAGGCAAGGAAGAAGACGATGAAGAAGAAGAAGAAGATTTGTATAAAATGTTGCCATCGATTATCCTAGTCGCTTTAATAGATTTTGATCGATATTTTAATACAAACATATACCGAATGAAATACGGAAATTGTTATGGCACCGCCAGATGGGATTGTCTTCCGTTCCTAGGATGTGCTCTGGGAGCACAGTTTGTGCTTCGAAATATATGGAAGATTAATGAATCTTTCAAAATGTGTAAGAACGATTTGGTTTTTCGGGCCAAGCACAATTTTTTCCAAAAGTCAGGCGTCAATTTTAGACCCTTTTAGTCTTTTCTGATGTAGAAATAAAATTTAAATTAGTTGGTTTTAGCAAGCACTGATTTAATGTAACTGCGGATCTCCATACGTGTTATTATTTTCGGTTCCGGGACACCTTATTTTTAGTTCCAGGACGAGGTAAATCTGACCGACATTTATTAAGAATAAGATCTGAGGACTGCTTAATGTGGAGGCAAGTTAGGTGTCAGGTGGGTGTTCTTACGGGAAACAAATTAATTGGTATTCATGCTTGAATATTGAATTTTTTTTCTCGTATCTGTCGTAATGAGAGGAAGAAGTAGAATCATTGAGCCCATTTACTATGCGAGTGTCTTGCGTTAATATTGAAAGGAATACTTATTTTCGAAACTGGAAGTGCCACAGAATGTAATGTTTGGCAAATATTTTCATAAAGGGAACGAGATGGTTGTTGTTGCGGTTGCGCTGTACACAGCCATTTTAGGCATACTCATATGGACACAATGGACCCTATTTTGTGTGATTTAAGTGAGCCTGTTACTTAGTTTGTGACACAATCACCGAACATAATCTAGCCCCCTGAATTTGTGGTTTTACTCAATGCTTTCACATAAGCTTTTCCATGTTTTCGTTTTAAGATTCTCTTATCGCATTATTGTACTCAGTTAGAGAGTTTTAATGAATCTTCCATTCAACCACCTCTTAGTTCCAATTTTTGTTTCTCGTTTCTCATGGGAACTTTTCCTACATTTTATGGCTATCCCAGTCTGGCTTTTTTTTTTTTTTTGTTTTTGAAATACGCTAATGTTCCAACGTAGACTGCAGTGTCTTTAAGTCGAATCTTACTTTAATGTCAAATTACATATTTTCAAATCAATAGATTAGTTTTTAGTTTCCACAACTGCATCCACAATCGTTTATAGTTTTTAAGTGCAAATTGAGAATTTTTGAGCCAACAGATACATTAGAATGTGTTTCAAGTAATGAAGATGTCATCAGCGTTTGATGTGAAGTGAAGTGAAGGTGCTAGCTAGAAACAGGCAACAATGACGTTTGTTATTATCAGTACTGTATTTATTTATTCCCAAAAATGTGTTTAAGGGAGAGTCAGTCTTTCGTGAGACTTATTTATTTTTTTTTAGACAGTCTTACATCGATTTATTTGTTTATTAATTCTTTATTTAAACAATGTTTCGTATTGCATAATATTATTTAAATTTAAATGCAAAATCACATATTAGTCAGACAGTTCTGTAATTTTATTTTAGCTAAGTTAACATTTTTATGGCTCAATTTAAAAAAAAAAAAATTGAGTATGCATAATTTTTATGTGCCATAAACGAGTGCATAGCATAGTTTATGAGTCATTAATTCACGGGATTTTAATTATTACTTGGTAAAAATTGCAATAAAAATTACTCAACCGAACTTAAACAGAAGCTTATCTTAAATTTTTTTTATAATACAAGATGAAGATACAGTTTTTCATTATTCAATCGTGGGACTCTGGCCGGGTTTGTGAATCACAATGATTATTGCGGTTTTCCAGAATTTCGATATGTAAGTTTTGTTAAATGCCTGATTGGAACCAGACAAATTTTGATCTCTTGATGACTCGATTTGAATAGCAATCAGGACCCTTTGTTGAAATAGTTATTAAGTCTAATGATATCCACAATATATGGAGTCATTTAGTTAACGTTAATGTTAAGGCTTAATATCAATCTTGTTTCAATGCCACTGATACACCGGTCAATAGTGAATCGGACGATATCGATTAATTCATCAATTGCATAATTAAAATAATGTCAATTAACACGACCATAGTCTGGGTTTTTTTTATTGTGGGCAGTGACGCATATGTGATTTTTGCACGAATATCTAAAATGATAGCCGAGTGATCCGATCCAAAGTCCGCCGAGTTAAGGTTGCCATCGCATTGTGGATTTAAGTCGAGGGACATACTCGCGTCTATAATGAATAGGTCGAGAAAGCACATTTACATTTGATTCGTTTTTGCTGAACATTAAAATAAATACGGCCACAATTAGTTATTCTTTAGTATGCCAATGGTCTACCACAAATTGTATGGTCAATAAACATATACTTTGAAATGCCAAATGCGCATGCGTATGTCCTATCCCACCTGCCATATTCAACAGAGATATTACACTTGTTTCCATTGATCACTCATTGTCTGACAGGGCAGCACCTTCGGTCTTATAAAGATGATAGCGATCGATTCGTGCATAACCTCAACAGGGGGTGATATTTTTTTGAACTTACACATATAAAATTCGTATGCTGCCAGAGAAAGATGGGCAAAGACTAAATGATGGACAATACTTTGAATAAAATACATTGTACCAATTTTGTTTTACAAAATTTACAAAATTTTAACGTAATCATAAAATGTTAAATTAATAGAAAATATACAAATACGAGTATGACACATACTCGGAATTTAAAATTAATTACACAATTTTTTAATAAAAACATGGCAGCATATCTAATTTTATGATTAAAATTCTAATATTTAAAAAAAAAATATATTATTAATATTTGCGATTAAATGTAATGATTGAGTTTTAAAATTCAGAAATCGATAAGGGAACAAAGTTTAATAATTTAAATAAATAAAATATTTTTTAAGCATATCAATAATTGTATCTCAAGGTGACATGCCACATAAAATTTAAAAATCAGCTAAACACATCGCGATTAAAATATCATATGTAATTACATTACCATTAGCGACGTCAATACATTTAAAATGAAATTTCGTTAGACAATTGATTAGCTTATTTGTGATGAATTGCATATAATTTGAATCCTGATAAGGCACTTTGTTTACAGCTTCAATACACCACTCGAGTATCTGCTTGATCGCTAATTCGATCGACTTCAAACCCTCATTGCGGCGCTTACCTTCACTCGCTGGACTTTTTTCCATATATTCGGGGCAGAATCACATATGCGTCACTGCCTACAATAAAAATCCCAGACTATGGTAGCGTTAAATTCTTCATCTTCTTCTTCGTGTTAAAGAATTTTATTCAAAGCCAATTTAACGCAATAAGTTTCTGGTCTATGCATTACGTGACCGAACCATCTTAAACTAATTTGAGTGATTATGTTGGTGATGGGATTAACTTTTAAACTGCCACGAATATAGTTGTTTTGAATTCGGTTCTTTAATGTTACACCGGCAGACCATCTTAACATTCTCAACTCAGTTATGTTTCTGCATATGATCTCTTTTTACAGCCCGACATTCAGAACCGTAAGTTATTGCTGGTTGAACAAGAGTTTCATACACCATCCCTTTTATCTTTGGTGTCATTTTTCGATCACATAAAACTACAGACATTGATCTCCACTTGATCCAACTGAACTTTATTCAATATTAAATATCATCATCGATTTTACCGCTTGTTGTGATAAGTGATCCCAAATATTTGAACTTCTCAGTAACGGGAATTGGATCGTGCTCTTTTTGTGGAGTCGAATGATTACCATTAAATGGTAAATGCATGTACTCTATTTTAATGTGACTGATACAAAGTCCGTTGATCTCCAATACCGAATTTCACAGATTTGTTTTGGATTCAAATTCAATTTGATTCTCACTTATTGACATTATATCACCTACAAGTAACCGTAGCCCATGGAAGAGGAGTTATAAAGATTAATGGGCTTAATGCAGAAACCTGATGCACACCAACGTTTACATTGAATGACGTAGATGTTCCACAATTTTATCGGATTCTAGTGCTAGCATTCATATACATATCGTTGATAGTAGAGATATATAGTTCAGGAACAGGTTTGAGATCTTAATGCCTGCCAAACGAGATCTCTAGGTACTCTATCAAATGCCTTCACAAGATCTAAAAATGTCATATGGAGGTCTTTTTTATTATCTCTGTATTTTTCAATCACTATACGAAGTGTTTGTATAACATCAGTTGTTGATTTGCCTTTCACGAATTCGAACTGGTTTTCTGAGATATTAATTAGATCACGAAGTCCTGTGTCCAAAATTCTTTCCCATAAGGTGTGTGAAGTTAGTTTGATTCCTCTGTTGTTAGAGCAACTGTGTATATCTCCCTCATTTTTATAAAATGGTAAGAGCCAGCTTCGTCTCCATGAATCTGGCATTTCACATCCGCTTAAGATCTTAGTTAATAGATAACCATTGGTATCCAAGATTACCCAGATATTTCCAAAGATCTGATGGGATGTCATCTGGATCAGCTGCCTTATTTCGCTTCATCATTTTCTCAGCATTTTCTACCTCCAATGGAGTAACCGCATTGACTGGCCCCAAAATAGGATTTAATTCCGAAATCCATTGATGAGGATATTCTTCATTCTAAAGTTGATTGAAGTATTGCTTTCACCTATTGCTTACTTCTCTGTCAGCAATCAAAACATTTCCACTCTCATCCTTTATGGATTTGATAGAATTTATGTCCTTGCCTGCTGCATTTCTTTCCGCAACAATTTTGTATATTTCGTTTTGATCGCCAGACTCAAGACGCTCATATAATTGATTTGGCAATAGCTACCGCTGTTTTCTATCTCGTGATATTTTTCTATGTCGCCACTACATTTCTTTTCCAATATGCAAAGAACCTTTTGACATACCAAGGTATTGTTTTGATTTCTCTTTGCAAAGCATTTCAAAGTAATTCCACATAACCTCCGGCTCCCTATCATGTTGTAAATTGTGACTTAAGTGTGTAGAAAGCGTACTTATAAGACGGTTTTTTCCCATATGTAACTTAAACCACTTTGTTTTTTCAATGTCGTTCCGCCGTTTTCAAATGTTTCTGTAGCCACTTAAATATTTCTTTTTCTTAAAACCTCTACTAGCTCAGTGCTACGTCCAGTTAACAAGCCGATGTTCCAAGTACCTACTTTCAAAATTTTACATGAATTGACTTCACTTTTGGTACTCCCAATACGGAGATCCGATTGGGCGTGTAGTTTACCCCCTGAATTCTTTACCAAAAGTGAACTCATTTCATATTTCTACCATAATAAACAATAAATGAATAATAAATGAATAATTTCCTTTCTCTCCTTCCTTGTATATGGCTTTTGTTTTACAGCCGGCAGCCGCCTGACGCAAAGTCAGTAACCCAACTCACTAGGGCTTCAGATGCCATGGTTATTCAATTTGAACAATCTTTACCATACTCATTTTCACATAATCCTGTCTAGTCCTGTGGATAACTCGATGGCGAACATATTTCAATATGTCGCCCGAGAGTTCCTTCACCAAATTTATGTTCGGTTATTATCGAATTGGCAACAGTAATAGCATAGGTTATATGCTTTGGTAATGGCGGCTCAGTCGCCATGTTGCGGTGATCTTAATATAACTTACTCTAATCAACCTAAACCATGGAACTGTTTAGCAACACTGTTGATAAATTTTATTTCACATTAATCATTGAATTGGACGTTCTGTTTTATTGTACTTGGCGGTCAACATATTTGAGATATGTAATATTTTGGAAGTGTTTACGCTTAACTAATTTTGAGCTGTCACCAACCTCTTTATCCAATTTTTGCATACCCTTTTCGTATATCACTCACATATTTGTGTTATTAATTTTGTATTTTATATTTTTTTTTCTCATTATTAAATTCCATATATCATCACTGATCAATTGATGGAACCAAAAAAAATTGTCAGCGTATATCAAGCAGCGAGTTTCTATGCTTCTTATTAATTTGTTATATGTTTGTGACAATAATTGACCCTAAAATGCAGCTTTGCCATAAGTAGGTACATAAATTTGAAAAATTGTTACACATTTTATCCTACTTTACGATCGAATATTGTTTGCAGTCGATAAGACGCTGCTTTGCTTTGTTTTCTCTTAGCAAACTAAATTCCCAACACCGAATCTCACTCAGCACTATTGGTATGAAATTGGATGTATCAGATTTAGCCCACGTTTTTGAACAATTTCCACCTTTCATACATTTGAAAATTCGTTGGATTACAGAGATGCCATATATATGTAGCGGCGAAGTGGTAGTTACTTTCAATTAATGTAACAAGTTTCACAATAGAGTGTACATATCGCAACTTATTAATTAATATATTATGTAATTAACTATAACTAACATATCCATCTTAATTCAACTTGGCGCAATCAATTTTCTGCGCAGATAGAATGCGATGCATTGTTATTTTTACAATATCTTAAGCATTAAGTACAGAGTGTGTTCCTAGATTAAAATAAAAAATAATGATTTTATTTCGCTATTTCGCCATTAAAATTGTTGTTTTTTACATTCAATTATATGGATGTCATCACAATGTCAGGCACATATATTTGCTATACATAAATTCTAATTCATCATCAATTTCTGTTATTCATTCTAATATCAAAAATTATGTCTCTAAATGAAATTTGTGCAATTGAAACTGATAGCAATATAATGCCTTATATTATTATAAATGCAATGCTTTAATAGGTTGTATTGTAAGCGATAATAAAGAATTTATTAAACGTTTGAATTCAGTTTTGATTTTTTTAACTTCGTACATAACCATCACATTTCACATATGATGAGCCTGTTTGTATGTTTCAAAATTATATTAACGTTTATATAAATAATAACAAAATAAAATGTGTTTACTATTAACAAAATATAAAAAGCATTCATAAATTAAATAATAAAATTATTTTTAAAAAAATTTGATCTCAATTTAAACACAATTACTTCATCATGGCATCATCGTCATCATCATCATCATCATCATCATCATCATCAATCGCAATACACATTGTGAAAATCAAAACGAGATCTACAAAAAAAAAAAATAAATAAAATTAAAATGTAATGGAAAAATGTAATTAAATGAAAATGACATTGAAAAATATTTTTCATTATGCAAATAAATAGTAATGGAAATTGAAATTGTTATACTCGTACGAACGACTTATTTTTAGTAGAGAACGCTTACTGTACTATTGTAATTTGAGTTAAGTTGAACGCACCAACTTCTAGCTTACGCCAGATTTTCAAATTTTATTAAAAACATTATTTTCATACCGAATCTCCTCCTCTCAACTGAATATCATCTGTTGCCGTCCATTACATTCTACAAATTTACATTCTACATACTTCAGACGATATATTCAATATGAACATGGGTCCACAATTATGTGGAATTATTTCAAAATAATTTGCAAAGAGAATTCAATAGTTTGGTATGACAAACGAATGTTTGCATATTGCAAAGAAAATTTGGTTGTGGGATACCGACGGTTCAGAACAATATAAACATCATAAAAAATTTGGCAAATAATTTTTATAGTTACAAATCAAGAGCCACAAATCAACTTAATGAACATTTTAAGTCTTATGATTAAACGGAGATATACAAAATTGTTACACATGTCGTCAAATATCTATAAGATGATAGAGAGAATTTCAATTAAATTCTAAACGACCAAATATTCATATCGGCAAATTCCGTAATCAAATTCAATTTTGGGGTCAGTCAATGCAGATATACGTCACTGGAAGTAGAGAATTAAATGGCCAGAAAATGTTATTCGCCCTTAGTAATTAAGTGTTGATCAGATATAAGCTCACTCGACATTTTCCATATGTTAGACAATTATCAATAATTCTCACAAGATGATTAGCCCATTGATTCATAAATACTTTAAACAAATCTCTTTTATCAAATCTCTGTTCCTGATTTGAATTATTGCGTAACTTATCTTTGGTGGAATTTTTCAATCACATAAAACTCCAGACATTGATCTGAACTTAATCCAACCGTTGAATATCATCATCGATTGTACCGCATGTTGTGATAAGTGATCCCAAACATTTGAAGTTTTCAGTAAGGATAACTGGATAACCGGTCAATATGATCGTGCCTTGTTGGGGTGTCGAATGATTACTATTAAATGGAAAATACATGTACTCTGTTTTAGTGTGACTGATACGTAGACCGTTGGCCTTCAATACCGAATTCCACAGATTTATTTTGGATTCCAATTCAATTTGATTCTCATTTATTAACACTATGTCATCTGCAAATAACATAGTTCATGGAAGAGGATCCTGTATTGCATCAGACAGAAATTGCATAATAGTAATAAAGATTTATGGGCAGAAACCTGATGCACACCAACACTTACATTGAATGCAGTAGATGTTCCACAATTTGTTCGGATTCTAGTGCTAGCATTCATATTTCTACATATATTTGATAGTAGAGATATATAGTTCAGGAACAGTTTGAGATCTTCATGCCTGCCAAACGAGATCTCTAGGTTATCCATCAAATGCATTTCAATCACTATACGATGTGTTTGTATAACATCAGTTGTTGATTTGCCTTTCACGAATACGAAATAGATTTCTGAAATATTAATTAGATCACGGAGTCTTGCGTCCAAAATTCTTTCCCATTTTTTTAAGGTGTGTGAAGGAAGTTTGAATCCTCTGTAGTTAGAGCAACTGTGTATTTCTCCCTTATTTTTATAAAATGGTAAGAGATAGCTTCGTCTCCATGAATTTGGCATCTTACCTCCGCTTAAGATCTT
>JANSTX010054661.1:0-10825 GCA_027564355.1 Penthetria funebris | reverse complement strand
CTTATATATTATGTTGTGATCCGTTAAAAAATTTCCAGGGCCTCCAATAATTGGCAACCAATTATACGTTTCTTTTGTTAAAGCATACATTTGTATGCAAATAATAAGGAAGTTTTTCAAAATTAAATAATATATGAATAAATAAATACTCTAATTGTAATGAAGAGGACTGTAAATATTTTGCGTATACTCGATATGTAAGTAATGCAAATCATTTAAAATTTCCATATATTCATCATAAACAAACATTTTAGACCGCCACATTTCTTCTGCCAACGATAATGGTATAGTGTGCGTTTAGCTTGAATGGAGGTAATGGAGATTGTAGGGTGCAAATTTCATGGATGGAATAATTTATTTCGTAAATTTTTCACATTGGGATTAATTGAGGGTCGAAAGTGATTCTGGAATATGAACCACTTTTGACCCTGAATTTTTAATAAAATTTTAATAAATAATCGACATTAAAACATCAATATTAATTAGTGAATGTAAAATATTTCAAAGAATAAGTATTGAAGTAAGACTTTGATACTATTGTGGATAAACGATGATAATATAATCAATTATACAGGATTAATAATAAGATCTGATACAAAATGATAGCATATATTATATATATGTGGAATATATTAATTAAAATAGTATAGAAATACCGACATCATCGTATCTATTTGGTATGGGTAACACAGTTGAATGTAGAGGTCCACTAACGAAATTTAATTTTATTTTAAATAACATTATTATATTTTTTCAAATGAACCCTCAGACCTTTATTTTACGATAATTTTTTATTTAACTTTTTTGTGGCTAACACAGATTATCTATTTTATGTTACTTTATATTTTTTTTAAAATATCTACAATTATTTAGATTATTTATTTTAATGTCAATTCATCAGTTGAAATGTATTGGACACGGGGAAATGAAAATAAAATACATTTAATCAGTTTATTCAGTTTAAGATGACGGTGCTAATTTTTAGCAAATACATACACTTATGGTATATGTCTTGGATAAATACTTTCATTATTTGAAGAAATATATTCTGAATTTTGAGAATTTTTAAAATTTTGAAAAATTTTGGTTTTAACGAGAAAATCATTGCTACAATGAATTCCTGATATTTTTAAAAAATCATCAAAACTCTTACTTACGCCTTTTTAATTTTAATACAGTCATTTATAATTTAAATAGATTTCAGTAGAACTCTCACAGATAATACAAATTCTTATCATTTATGAAATTATACCAACATTCGTTATTAACTGATCTATTTTTAATTGTTCGATTATGAACTTAATATAGTTAAATATTTGGCTATAATGAGTTAATATTAAGTACGACAAGAACCATAATCAGATGATTAATTAGTTACATTGAAACCTTTTTGTTTATGTTAATGTATTTAATATAAGATGATATATTGCATGTACCTGATTATATTAATATATCGATATATTATTACCTTCTTAGACAAAACTTCGTCTATACACCAATTTATTCTTCTTAATCACTCACTACTTATGGGGATTTTTTTTTCTTAATTTTATTTACAATGCTATTTCTCTATTATATTTATAAAGAATTCTTTCGATATTACTTTTTTATTTATATATTGCAATTTAATAATAAAAAAAAGCAGAAAATTATTGCAAAATTACTGATATGTACTTGTACGAGTATATGACTAAAGTGTGTAAGTTCTTTATGTGCACTGGTAAGTCAAACATAAACTGAGTCCCATAATTGAACTAAACTGAACAGAATTGAGACTGTGAGGCTTTGGAATATTGCTATAATATAAAACGTGTTGGTAAACAATTTATAAGTGCCGATTTGTTGCTTTCAATGAATAACTCCTTTTTTTTTAAATTAATTAAAAATAAAGAATGTTATTCATAATCATGTATAAATAATATTCTCTCATTTTTCTATATACACTAGTGTATGTAAAGTATCCAGAGTTCATAAATTTGATTACACATTTGTAAGATAAAATTATAATTTACTCATACATTGGACAAAGTACTTACTATATTGTTTATTATTATTAATATTATGGGTGTTGTTGTTGGTTGTTGTTATTATTATTATTATTATTATTATTATTATTATTATTATTTCATTACCAAACCATTGAAAAAATTACAGAAATTAAAAAACATTCACACAAATATGTGTTTTTTATTGTCTATGGACCTTGGGATCAATATTTTTTAATAAATAACGCAACAATGGAAGAAAAAATAATAAGAAAAATGGAACATGTAATCTGTAAGAGTACGTATAATAGGCCCTTGCAATTCAATAGCGTAAGTATTTCCAATCCAATCTGATCGAAATTAAAACTGTTCAGTAACTGGGGGCTAATCTAGGAAGAAAATTTTTTAAAGACTAAGACAAGAAAACTCTATCTATAACCGTTGCCGAGATATGTGCAATTTAAATAAAATAGATCTTCTGTAGATTATGATGTCCTGATACAAATCCACAAACCTATGATATGTACCAACATTTATCATTAGAAACAAAATTGCAATGTCTCGTAAACGGTTGGAGATAGAGACAAGCTGTAAACGTTAAAGTACGTACTAATATCTACTACATTTCATAATCATATGCCAAATATTCAGCTACAATATATGGTATTAGAAAATAAAAAACTCGTGATATTACTGAGATTTGAGCATCGCTTTCAATTGCCAAAGATGCGCAACGACTTTCTACATATTTTATCCTTAGACACGAAAACTTTCTCTAAAACCGTTTCCGAAATATTTGCAATTTAAATTATATAGATCTTCTGAAGATTATGATGTCATGACAAAAATTTAATAAACTATGAAATGTACCAACATTTTTCTTCAGAAACAAAATACGTACTAATGCCTACTACGTACTCATTTGCCAAATATTTAAATGTAACAATTAGTCTAAAAAATTGAAAACCTCGTGATAATATTGAGATATCAGCATTGCTATCAATTGCCAAAGATGCGAAACGACTTTCTACATATTTCATCCTCAAACACTAAAACTCTATCTATAACCGATTCCGAGATATTTGCAATTTAAATAAAATAGATCTTTTGAAGATTATGATGTCCTGAAACAATTGTCAAAGATGCGAAACGACTTTCTACATATTTCATCCTCAAACACTAAAACTTTATCTATAACCGTTTCCGAGATATTTGCAATTTAAATAAAATTGACCTTCTGAAAATTATGAAGTCCTGATACAAATTCACAAACCTATTAAATGTATCAACATTTTTCATCAGAAACAAAAATTGCAATGTCTCGTAAACGGTTAGAGATAGAGACATGCTGTAAACATTAAAATACGTACTAATGCCTATACTGCATTTTAAAATTAAAAATATCAATTGAAATTTGTCGGAGTAATAGTTTAAGTCTAAAGCTACTCAATATGGTAATGAATTAAATAATATTGAATTTAAAATCTACCGGAATTGATTGTAAATCAGAATTCAACTGATCAGCATTGTTTGCTATGTGGATGACCCTGTACTCATGGCTGAAAATGATGATGATTTACAGCGTTTACAAATCTCCGAAAACTTAATTATATTGATATCTATGCGATAAACCAAAACAATTGTAATTTGTAAAGATTCTGTAAGGTGCAAGCTATATAGTGGTTTTCATTTGGAAAGCCTCAGTTACAATTATTTTTATTAACATTTGATGTTCCCTGTATGACATTTAATTAGTGGATAGCTGTTATTTAGATGCACATACCGTTGTAAGCAAAATATAGATCTTATCACAATTGATCTTAGATGTCGATTTAGATTAATGGAAGAGTAGAGTAAACGCTGATTCACATAGTATCCAATAAGTAGCATATTATACCGATAAACATAAATATCATAATTCCATTAACGGTGTATATATGCATTCCATTCAATGTCTCATATTTCTATATTATTAAGTTGGTAGCCTTTGGTAATCATAATATGACATCCGCCATTTTTCATTAAACACAATCCACATATTCTTATATACTTTTGTATACGAAGGAAACATTAAAAGTTTCTAGAAGCACACATAACCATTTGTCTTTTTTTTTTTACTTTAATAGTTAACTAAGATATTTGAAAAATTCAGATCTTTTTATGATAAACGTCATTTGACAGTCTTAATTTTCATTTATTAGATTAGTATTTTTAAAGATTTAATTTTATGGGAATAATGGAAATTACTTATAAGGGGTTTTTTTGGGTTTTTGTTAAATTATTTTAAATGTGGTCTATGTCAATGCGTGGAATGGAATGGCTTCGTTCCACAACCATAATTCACGATAATTTGTAGGTGATGTAATACTTAAATCAAATATGATCATGCTAGCGGTAACGATTTATGTGAATGATGGTCACTAACTGCTGCGATTCTTAAAAACATCGATGCAGTTTGCAGCATTATTGAGACTATTCATCATGTAACTAATTCTTATGTTAAGACATACTTAATGCATTTTGTATATGAATTAAAATATTTAATTGCGAATAAGCCTGTACAATTTGACAGAAACTCCGGTCAATTAGTGCAAAGGAATAAAAAAAAAAAAAATTATACAAAAGAATTAGTCATGATATATCAAACAATGTTTTCAGCATCATCTTAAGCCACGAAATATAGATGTATTTTGTTAGAGCAAAAAATCAATAAGAAAAGTGTCCTATACAGCTCTTCAAATGATCAACTATTTAAAGGCACCAAATATTGAACCGCTATAGTTCTGATTTATTACTCAATGACCTCCTTCCGAGTTCGATGATCAAGAACAAATTGAATTTCGCGTGGACAGCGTTTTTAAATACCTGTGGCAGCCGTTGCGGCATATTAATATATAATTATAATTAAACTTTTAGGATTACCCTCGCATGTAATTACATCTCTTTGCTGAATATATTTTCATTCATGTAGTAAAATAGAAAATATCAATCATTGAAATTTGTAAACAAGAATGAAACTCGCTCTTTCTCTTCACATTATTTACAATCTCAGTAACAATTTTTTTTTTTTTATTGTTTTCAGCTGTTAAATGTCAAGTGAAAAAGTGTCTTTGCCATTGCTAAATTATTTATAATTTTTTGTAGTTTAGTTATAAATTGTGTCCGAAGAATGTAATATTCGTACTCGTAATTATTGTAATTGAAAATAAATCGGAGTGACAGTATTTTGTTAATGCTAAATTTATAATATAAATATTAACTACGTCCGAGTTCACTGTATTGTCCCAAATAATTAGACTGTTAATTGTTTTTTAAGTGTTACGGAAATGATAGGCGGCGAACAAAGCGATGACGATAATAATATTAAATATGTTGATAATATTAATTATTATGGATGGAATTTAATTCCAGAACATATCTTTATAAAAATTCTTAGTTCTCTGGCCACCGAAGATATAATAAATGCTGGCAGTTGCTGTACACGATGGAATTCAATATCTAAAGATGATTTCCTGTGGAAAAAACTTTTCCACAGAGATTTCAAGGTTGACAAAAATATTGGACTTAAGCCAGGTACACTTTAAATTTATACGCAAAATAATGTTAACCAATATTTCATTAAAAAATAGAAAGTCTTATACAAAATTTGTGAATGCCCATTATCAAATTGGAATTACAGTACATCTAATTGTTATAAATATTTTTATTTTCGGATAAAATACGAGAGCATGTACCAGATCTAATCTAATATTGGTTTATATTACAAATTGTATTTATGGTCCCTTTCATCGCAATTGATTTCAAATAACTTTTACACATTTTCGTATTACGTTCTCTGTATAATGAATGAATTATGAACATAATTTTACGCAGTATTTTGACATTTTATTTACTTAATACTTATTATATTTTAAATTATATTATTATTATTATATGTAATATAAATAATAATAATTCGTAATGTATTGACATGGTCTGTCCAAGACCTACCAAGCCTGAAACCTTCCGCTTCCTTTCGAATGATTGCTTCACATTTCCAATTCTTCATTACTGTTTATGCCACGTACTTCATATGTACTTATAACAAACTCCTAGCCCATGTTGTTCGAGCTTTCCTTTGACGTCACCAATACATATGCCAATATTTAATTTGTTAATCTCTACAAGCCAGTGTGAAAGTGGGCTATGGAAAGCCTTCTGATCATCAGACAATGTTTGCTCATTACTTATCAAATAAAAAACTCTGATCTAGTTAGTACACTCGCTTTATGAACGAGTACAGAACACACATATATATTGAAAAGTATATTACATAAAATATATAAATCCGGTTCGAAGGACCAAATATAATAGTTAGTTTTTAGTTTATTCTATGTTTAAATGATGGATTTACTTTAGCTATCTAATTTATATATATATATATATATATATTTACAATATTAGGGTACGTAATTCGATGGTAAAATCAGCTACGCAATAAAACAATCAAAACACAATCGATATTTTATATCATATATTCAATCATATGTACCTCAACTGAAATTAAATAAAATTAAAAATTCTTCATTTGATTATAACTAAATTCATATAAGGAGTTGTACAGTATTTAAACGATTTCAGCATATTGATACGATTATCATTAAAATTCAAATAAAAACGCAAATTTTGTAGAAATACATTTAATTTCAGTGTCTATATTTGTTAATCCTATTCGTTAGTACCAAAAATAAATCAAATTGTTCATGATTTAAATAGGTTCTTATTCTTTTTGGCAACAATCTGCCCGAATTTCTTCTATGTAGTTAGTCTAAATAGAATTCATTTAAATTAATATACGATGCTAATGATATCTTTAGTTCAGTTGTAATTATGAAGTTTCAATATTGAAGGCATAGGATAAAATATTTAGAGGAGAAAAGAAGAAGTTTTCGAAAAAGGTCAATAAACATTGATAAATGTATATCAAGTTTTTTTTAACATTACGACTGACAATTAACACAAATATGTATACCCTTGAAATGACGTATCTTCATCTACGAATATTATACAATTTTATTTTAGTTTTATATTTACTTTTCATTTTAGTTATTTAGTATATTATATTTAAAATTATTACTTTATTCAAATTCAACCTTGAAACAAAATCCAATGGCTATTGAAATAAATCATTTTATGTATATTATAAATTTTAAATGATTTTGTATAGCAGTATTAAAAAATTGCGCCAAATTAAGAAAATATACTCTAATTTTGTATTACAAATTGAATAGAATTGCAGAGTATTTCAATATATCCAACCAATTTTTCTAAGATATTGAAATGTTTATTACATAAAATGTATAAATCCGGTTCGAAGGACCAAATATAACAGTTAGTTTTTAGTTTATTCTATATTTAAATGTTAATTAATACATATTTAGACTTACCATTGCTGCCTGCACATATAGTATTCTATCTTATAGGAATAAAAATGGGATAATAGGATATATTGATTGAAATTTTGTTGAATTCAAATGTTATCAATGTAATAGATTAATCACTAAACTATATTTTATAGTAAATATAAAACGAAAATATAACCTGTATAGATAAATTATAATTGACGACTGTCAAAATTAATATTAGGATCTAAATGCAATCAAAACCGTAATAATTATTAAATAACTATTATTTTGTATAATATAATGGAAAAAATAATATATAATAGTATATAAAGTTGTATTATATACAACTATAGGGTAGCTCCAACATATATTGATAGTTTTTTAAAGAACATATACCGACGTTGTACGATTTTCAGCCATCACTTTAACTTCACTTAAAATCTTAACACTGACAAATTACTGCTCTACCTCATCTGTTTCTTTAGCATCGACTTAAAGTCGGTATTTCTTCGACGAACCAATGTTCATTATAATTTCTTGTCAGTAAATTTCCCATGTGTTATTTGATTTGCATAAATATTGTGCCCCAAATCATCACGAAATATCTGCCTTATACCATCTTTCTGCAGTCCACCAACATCAATATGTTTCAAAGTTTTTATTTCTACCATCATACGTAGTTTTTTATTTGCTACAATCTGCATGTAACATGCCTGGTTCTAAATCGTCAAATCCTAGACCATTTGTTAACATTGTTAACATTTCACATGGTGCCCTAAAACATACTACTCGTAATTATTTTAATTTGATGTTGGTAATTTAAAAACCCTGTTCCCATCTACAATTATGGTTGACCATGTCATATTTTCTTAGTACTAAAGTAAAAGTAATCAAAATTGGCAAGTTGCATTTAAATATATACAATATTTAAAAGAGTTAACTCTTTTGAATTGAATTAACTGTTAATTATATTTCAGATGTACGATGAATGAACATTGGAATAATTATGATTAAGATAACTTTCCGATTACAGGGTATAACCTTATAAATTTTAGAATAATATTTAGAATAATATTTACAAAGTCTACAATTAACAATTTCTTTGCTTCTTTTTGGTTTCTTTAAACAAAAAACACAAAAAAATTTCTCTATGATAATTTCTGTATTTAAATATACTCATTTCCGCATTTGTACCTTTTAATTCCAAGATGTAATAAGTATACGCAATTACTAAATATTTATTATCTTCTAGGTGCTGAATCATGGTACTCAGAATATAGACGACTTCATTACCATATCCCAATGGTGCTGACTGATGAACTGGAGGCTCATGCTCATCAAGTACTTCACGTCAGTTTTTCACATAATGGAAAAATGTTTGCTACTTGTTCCAAGGACGGATTTATTATTGTACGTAGAGAAATATAATTATTTTTATTAAATAAAAATATTATTATACCCAAATTGGGTAAGATCTGATTTCCGTAATGAGATATGTTGTAAACATATTATAAAAAAACCATAACATCTATTACTCACCTGTTTACAATGAATGTAATATATCTGTGTAATAATATAGTAATTTATAATGTTGTTTTTTTCATAATAAACAATAATATTATTATTAATTCATTACTATAAAAAATTTATCACTTTAATCACTTGGAAGTGTGAGGATATCGTAAATTCTGTGGGTAAGGAGTTCCTCTTGTTAGCATATATTCTTTCTTTCACCCGGTTTCAATTCAAATATGCATTATGAAGATCTAGAATCTAATTAATTTTGAACTGTGTAGATACATGTAGTGGTATTTCAATTCAATTCACCTATTTATTCTTAGACCTTCAATGAGTTTAGGATTTATGTCTGCAATCGATATATTTTTAATATCTTAAGGCTCAAATTATCGTGCGATACTATGGGATATTAAGATAATTTATAAAATATTAGACATAATGTCAGAGTGTCTTCATCATCATTTTAACTTTTACGTCAGATAATTAATTGCTATCGTTAGATAAATAATAAATACGACGTAGGAACTTACTAAATTGTACTTTAAAACTATATTCTGAAGTGATATTAAATCAATGATCAATTTGTCCTCATTATCGGGCACGTTTGTTTCCCTACATATTGTTAATTTATCTACGGTGGGACTTGATTGAAAATATTGTTAAATATATCAATCAGATTATCATTGTTGCTTTAATATTATTCACATTGTCCACTTAAATGATTTAATTAATTGATTTTGAATAAATTTGTTCTATTTTTAAATTACTTGTTTTTAACTACGTTTCATTGAACTAATCTGTGAATTATTTCTTATACATTCCAATTACAAATTATCTTGTGTGTTGTTTGCTATAATAAAATTAATTACAATTTATGTTCTTCTATGACGACAACTCAAGCATTTCCATTTTCTCTTAGTTACCTTCTTGAGAAAAAGCTATTTATGACATTAAAATTTTGATGTAGGTGAAAATTGAAAAAAAAGAGACCATCTTTGCTAGTATTTTTCAAACTAATATAATGAAATTTTCAACATATATACCAGACACCAGTTCGATTAAGGGAACATTTGAATGTTTTTATTTAATAAAAATAATCCATTTCAATATTAAGCCATATTTAAAATAATATATTACATTTATGTACAGATTTGGAATTCTTCATATCCAGCAACAATAAAATATTCACACGATATGAAAAAATTTAGTTGGAAATACACACAATATTCACAATTTAATCAAAGCGATACATTACTTTTAGTGTCTGGTGTACATTTTGGATCTCCTCATAGTACTTCTGGCGAAATTGCGGTTTTTAGTGTAACTGGTAGCTTTATATTCATTTCAATAATAAATAATAAATTAAAATTAAATTATTATTATAATGTAGGAATATCACATCTGCGATGCAGAGTGGTTAATAAACCATATGATATATTTGGTACTTGGTTTACTGATCAACATCTAATATCAGGTGATTTACATTGGTTGGCACATCTTGTTAGCAGCTCTGTTCTATGGTTAAATAAAGCAAATCAAGTATTATTTATATTCAATATTTATATATTTTATTTAATCATTTTGTATATTATTTTGTTTTGATAATTTTGTTATTATCCTGCATATTTAACTTATTTAACTTATACTTTTTGATCGCATGTTTATAATAGTTTAGATATTTTAATGGCATAACATTTTGGTGGATTTTATCCACCTTGTGTTTTGTTTAGAACTTTCTTTTTTTTTTTTTGTTCATTTTAATTTAATTTTCTGCCTATTTGGTTTTTATTTATTGTAGATTTCCTGTATTCATGATATTAATGTTCAAAACAGAAAATAATATTTTATTGGCTAATAACGACGGCGGAGAAGGATATGAACGCAGGAATTTGCTGATATGATCAGCTTATGTTAAAAAAAAAAAGTTAGAACCAAATG